>JAUJYP020001002.1:0-49823 GCA_030674075.2 Linum usitatissimum | reverse complement strand
AGTAGAACTTATATAATGATGTCGGTGATTCAAGATCAAGGGTTAAGCTCGATGCTCCTGCAGAAACGAGATCAAAACGGAGTAAAATTTCAGAGAAACGACCGAAAATGAAGGGAGAAAAAAATGAAAGACTATTCATGTATATATGAGTGCGAGAAGTGTACATTTTAGATCATACCACCACTAATTCACCTGATCCCGTCATCATTCCAAAGTTAAAATGCACATGTTTGAGAGGCTTAAAGGATGGGTGACCTCATGATTTGTCCTCTTGTTGAACGCATTCTTTTTTCTATTATTTTATCAATTTTTGCCCTTATGTGCAATGGGAACATTTAACTAGAGAACATCCTCTAAGTAGGGAAACTTATGTAATGATGCCTGGGATTCAAGATCAAGTGATAGTTTGATGATCCTACGAGAAACGAGATCAAAACGTAGTAAAAATTAAGAAAAATGAGTGAAAATGAAGGGAGAAAGTAGTGAAAGCCTATTCGTGTATATAGCGAGTGCGAGAAGCATGACATTTGAGATCATACCACCACTAATTCATCGGATCCCGTCATCATTCCAAAGTTAAATGTAGTCATTGGGGGAGATGTAGTCTACAGAAGGGTGACCTCTTGATTTGTCCTCTTGTTGAATGCATTTTTATTTCTATTATTGTTTCAATTTTTGCCCCGATGTGTAATGGAAACATTTAACCAGAGAACATCCTCTAAGAGAACTTATGTAATGATGGCGCGGATTCAAGATCGGAGGGATAGCTCGATGCTCCTAGAGAAACGAGATCTAAAACGTAGTAAAATTTAAGAGAAATGAGGAAAAATGAAGGGAGAAAGTAAAGAAAGACTATTCATGTAGTTATACGAAAGTGTGAGAAGCACACATTTGAGATCATACCACCACTAATTCATCGCATCTCGTAATCATTTCAATGCTAAATGTAGTTGGCCGAGAGTAGTCTTGGATGGGTGACGCCTTGATTTGTCCTCTTGTTGAACGCATTCTTTTTTCTATTGTTGTTTCAATTTTTTCTCCGATGTGTAATGGAAACATTTAACTAGAGAACATCCTCAAGTAGAACTTATGTAATGATGCTCTGGATTCAAGATCAAGGGTTAGCTCGATGCTCCTAGAGAAACGAGATCAAAACATAGTAAAATTTAAGAGAAATGAGTGAAAATGAAGGGAGAAAGTAGAGAAAGACTATTCATGTATATATGAGTGCGAGAAGCGTACATTTGAGATCATACCACCACTAATTCATCGATCCCGTCATCATTCCAAAGTTAAATGTAGTTGGTCGAGAGTAGTCTAGGATGGGTGGCCTCTTGATTTGTCCTCTTGTTGAACGCATTCTTATTTCTATTATTGTTTCAATTTTTGCCCAAATGTGTAATGGAAACATTTAACTAGAGAACATCCTCTAGTATAACTTATGTAATGATGTCTGGGATTCAAGAATCGGGGTTAGGTCGATGCTCCTAGAGAAACGAGATCAAAACATAGTAAAATTTAAGAGAAATGAGTGAAAATGAAGGGAGAAAGTAGTGAAAGACTATTCATGTATATATGAGTGCGAGAAGCAAACATTTGAGATCATACCACCACTAATTCATCGATCCCGTCATCATTCCGAAGTTAAAATCTAGGTTGCTGAGAGTAGTCTAGGATGGGTGACCTCTAAATTTGTCCTCTTGTCAACGCATTCTTTTTTCTATTATTGTTTCAATTTTTGCCCCAATGTGTAATGGAAACATTTAACTGGAGAACATCCTCTAGTAGAACTTATGTAATGATGTCGGGGATTCAAGATTACGGGTTAGCTCAATGCTCCTAGAGAAACGAGATCAAAACGTAGTAAAATTTAAGAGAAATGAGTGAAAATGAAGGGAGAAAGTAGTGAAAGACTATTCATATATATATGAGTGCGAGAAGTGTACAGTTAAGATCATACCACCACTTTCATCGGATCCCGTCATCATTCTGAAGTTAAATATACTTTGCTTAGAGTAGTCTAGGATGGGTGACCTCTTGATTTGTCCTCTTGTTGAACGCATTCTTTTTTCTATTATTGTTTCAATTTTTGCCCTAATGTGTAATGGAAACATGTAACTAGAGAACATCCTCTAGTAGAACTTATGTAATGATGTCGCGGATTCAAGATCAAGGGTTAGCTCGATGTTCCTAGAGAAACGAGATCAAAACATAGTAAAATTTAAGAGAAATGAGTGAAAATGAAGGGAGAAAGTAGTGAAAGACTATTCATGTATATATGAGTGCGAGAAGCACACATTTGAGATCATACCACCACTAATTCATCGGATCCCGTCATCATTCCAAAGTTAAATGTACGTTGGCCGAGAGTAGTCTAGGATGGGTGACCTCTTGATTTGTCCTCTTGTTGAACGCATTCTTTTTTCTATTATTGTTTCAATTTTTGCCCCGATGTGTAATGGAAACATTTAACTAGAGAACATCCTCTAGTAGAACTTATGTAATGATGTCGGGGATTCAAGATCAAGGGTTAGCTCGATGCTCCTAGAGAAACGAGATCAAAACATAGTAAAATTTAAGAGAAATGAGTGAAAATGATGGGAGAAAGTAGTGAAAGACTATTCATGTATATATGAGTGTGAGAAGCGTACATTTGAGATCATACCACCACTAATTCATCGATCCCGTCATCATTCCAAAGTTAAATGTAGTTAGCCGAGAGTAGTCTAGATGGGTGACCTCTTGATTTGTCCTCTTGTTGAACGCATTCTTTTTTCTATTATTGTTTCAATTTTTGCCCCGATGTGTAATGGAAACATTTAACTAGAGAACATCCTCTCAGTAGAACTTATGTAATGATGTCGCGGATTCAAGATCGCGGGTTAGCTCGATGCTCCTAGAGAAACGAGATCAAAACGTAGTAAAATTTAAGAGAAATGAGTGAAAATGAAGGGAGAAAGTAGTGAAAGACTATTCATGTATATATGAGTGCGAGAAGCAGACATTTGAGATCATACCACCACTAATTCATCGATTCCGTCATCATTCCAAAGTTAAATGTTGGTTGCCGAGAGTAGTCTAGGATGGGTGACCTCTTGATTTGTCCTCTTGTTGAACGCATTCTTTTTTCTATTATTGTTTCAATTTTTGCCCTGATGTGTAATGGAAACATTTAACTAGAGAACATCCTCTAGGAGAACATATGTAATGATGTCGGGGATTCAAGACTGCGGGTTAGCTCGATGCTCCTAGAGAAACGAGATCAAAACATACTAAAATATATGAGAAATGAGTGAAAATGAAGGGAGAAAGTAGTGAAAGACTATTCATGTATATATGAGTGCGAGAAGTAGGACATTTAAGATCATACCACCACTAATTCATCGGATCCCGTCATCATTCCAAAGTTAAATGTAGTTGGTCGAGAGTAGTCTAGATGGGTGACCTCTTGATTTGTCCTCTTGTTAACGCATTCTTTTTTCTATTATTGTTTCAATTTTTGCCCCGATGTGTAATGGAAACATTTAACTAGAGAACATCCTCTAAGTAGAACTTATGTAATGATGTCGGGGATTCAAGATCGGCGGGATAGTTCGATGCTCCTAGAGAAACGAGATCAAAAGGTAGTAAAATTTAAGAGAAATGAGTGAAAATGAAGGGAGAAAGTAGTGAAAGACTATTCATGTATATATGAGTGCGAGAAGCGGACATTTGAGATCATACCACCACTAATTCATCGGATCCCGTCATCATTCCAAAGTTAAATGTAGTTGGCCGAGACTAGTCTAGGATGGGTGACCTCTTGATTTGTCCTCTTGTTGAACGCATTCTTTTTTCTATTATTGTTTCAATTTTTGCCCCGATGTGTAATGGAAACATTTAACTAGAGAACATCCTCTAGTAGAACTTATGTAATGATGTCGGGATTCAAGATCGCGGGTTAGCTCGATGCTCCTAGAGAAACGAGATCAAAACATAGTAAAATTTAAGAGAAATGAGTGAAAATGAAGGGAGAAAGTAGTGAAAGACTATTCATGTATATATGAGTGCGAGAAGCGTACATTTGAGATCATACCACCACTAATTCATCGGATCCCGTCATCATTCCAAAGTTAAATGTAGTTGGCCGAGAGTAGTCTAGGATGGGTGACCTCTTGATTTGTCCTCTTGTTGAACGCATTCTTTTTTCTATTATTGTTTCAATTTTTGCCCCGATGTGTAATGGAAACATTTAACTAGAGAACATCCTCTAGTAGAACTTATGTAATGATGTCGGGGATTCAAGATCATGGATAGCTCGATGCTCCTAGAGAAACGAGATCAAAACATAGTAAAATTTAAGAGAAATGAGTGAAAATGAAGGGAGAAAGTAGTGAAAGACTATTCATGTATATATGAGTGCGAGAAGTGGACATTTAAGATCATACCACCACTAATTCATCGATCCCGTCATCATTCCAAAGTTAAATGTAGTTGGCCGAGAGTAGTCTAGGATGGGTGACCTCTTGATTTGTCCTCTTGTTGAACGCATTCTTTTTTCTATTATTGTTTCAATTTTTGCCCCGATGTGTAATGGAAACATTTAACTAGAGAACATCCTCTAGTAGAACTTATGTAATGATGTCTGGATTCAAGACGCGGGTTAGCTCGATGCTCCTAGAGAAACGAGATCAAAACATAGTAAAATTTAAGAGAAATGAGTGAAAATGAAGGGAGAAAGTAGTGAAAGACTATTCATGTATATATGAGCACGGTAGCGTACATTTGAGATCATACCACCACTAATTCATCGGATCCCGTCATCATTCCAATGTTAAATGTAGTTGGTCCGAGAGTAGTCTAGATGGGTGACCTCTTGATTTGTCCTCTTGTTGAACGCATTCTTTTTTCTATTATTGTTTCAATTTTTGCCCCGATGTGTAATGGAAACATTTAACTAGAGAACATCCTCTAGTAGAACATATGTAATGATGTCGGGGATTCAAGATCGGGGGTTAGTTCGATGCTCCTAGAGAAACGAGATCAAAACGTAGTAAAATTTAAGAGAAATGAGTGAAAATGAAGGGAGAAAGTAGTGAAAGACTATTCATGTATATATGAGCGCGAGAAGCAGACATTTTAGATCATACCACCACTAATTCATCAGATCCCGTCATCATTCCAAAGTTAAATGTAGTTGGCCGAGAGTAGGGGGTTCTGTGTGGGTGACCTCTTGATTTGTCCTCTTGTTGAACACATTCTTTTTTTTCTATTATTGTTTCAATTTTTGCCCTGATGTGTAATGGAAACATTTAACTAGAGAACATCCTCTAGTAGAACTTATGTAATGATGTCGCGATTCAAGATCACGGGTTAGCTCGATGCTCCTAGAGAAACGAGATCAAAACATAGTAAAATTTAAGAGAAATGAGTGAAAATGAAGGGAGAAAGTAGTGAAAGACTATTCATGTATATATGAGTGCGAGAAGTAGTACATTTTAGATCATACCACCACTAATTCATCGATCCCGTCATCATTCCAAAGTTAAATGTAGGTTACCGAGAGTAGTCTAGATGGGTGACCTCTTGATTTGTCCTCTTGTTGAACGCATTCTTTTTTCTATTATTGTTTCAATTTTTGCCCCGATGTGTAATGGAAACATTTAACTAGAGAACATCCTCTAGTAGAACTTATGTAATGATGTCGCGGATTCAAGATCGCGGGTTAGCTCGATGCTCCTAGAGAAACGAGATCAAAACATAGTAAAATTTAAGAGAAATGAGTGAAAATGAAGGGAGAAAGTAGTGAAAGACTTTTCATGTATATATGAGTGCGAGAAGCAGACATTTAAGATCATACCACCACTAATTCATCGGATCCCGTCATGATTCCAAAGTTAAATGTTAGGTTGGCTGAGAGTAGTCTAGGATGGGTGACCTCTTGATTTGTCCTCTCTGTTGAACGCATTCTTTTTTCTATTATTGTTTCAATTTTTGCCCCGATGTGTAATGGAAACATTTAACTAGAGAACATCCTCTAGTAGAACATATGTAATGATGTCGCGGATTCAAGACTACGGGGTTAGCTCGATGCTCCTAGAGAAACGAGATCAAAACATAGTAAAATTTAAGAGAAATGAGTGAAAATGAAGGGAGAAAGTAGTGAAAGACTATTCATGTATATATGAGTGCGAGAAGCAGACATTTGAGATCATACCACCACTAATTCATCGGATCCCGTCATCATTCCAATGTTAAATGTAGTTGGCGAGAGTAGTCTAGATGGGTGACCTCTTGATTTGTCCTCTTGTTGAACGCATTCTTTTTTCTATTATTGTTTCAATTTTTGCCCCGATGTGTAATGGAAACATTTAACTAGAGAACATCCTCTAGTAGAACTTATGTAATGATGTCTGGGATTCAAGATCAAGGGTTAGCTCGATGCTCCTAGAGAAACGAGATCAAAACATAGTAAAATTTAAGAGAAAAGAGTGAAAATGAAGGGAGAAAGTAGTGAAAGACTATTCATGTATATATGAGCGCGAGAAGTAGACGGTTAAGATCATACCACCAGTAATTCATCGGATCCCGTCATCATTCCAAAGTTAAATGTAGTTGGCTGAGAGTAGTCTAGGATGGGTGACCTCTTGATTTGTCCTCTTGTTGAACGCATTCTTTTTTCTATTATTGTTTCAATTTTTGCCCCGATGTGGAATGGAAACATTTAACTAGAGAACATCCTCTAGTAGAACTTATGTAATGATGTCGCGGATTCAAGACCGCGGGTTAGCTCGATGCTCCTAGAGAAACGAGATCAAAACATAGTAAAATTTAAGAGAAATGAGTGAAAATGAAGGGAGAAAGTAGTGAAAGACTATTCATGTATATATGAGTGCGAGAAGCAGACATTTAAGATCATACCACCACTGATTAATCGGATCCCGTCATCATTCCAAAGTTAAATGTAGTTGGATGAGAGTAGTCTAGGATGGGTGACCTCTTGATTTGTCCTCTTGTTGAACGCATTCTTTTTTCTATTATTGTTTCAATTTTTTCCCTGATGTGTAATGGAAACGTTTAACTAGAGAACATCCTCTAGTAAAACATATGTAATGATGTCTGGATTCAAGATCATGGGATAGCTCGATGCTCCTAGAGAAACGAGATCAAAAGGTAGTAAAATTTAAGAGAAATGAGTGAAAATGACGGGAGAAAATAGTGAAAGACTATTCATGTATATATGAGTGCGAGATGCGACATTTGAGATCATATCACCACTAATTCATCGGATCCCGACATCATTCCAATGTTAAATGTACTTGGCCGAGAGTAGTCTAGGATGGGTGACCTCTTGATTTGTCCTCTTGTTGACCGCAATCTTTTTTCTATTATTGTTTCAATTTTTGCCCCGATGTGTAATGGAAACATTTAACTAGAGAACATCCTCTAGTAGAACTTATGTAATGATGTCGGGGATTCAAGACTGCGGGATAGTTTAATGATCCTAGAGAAACGAGATCAAAACGTAGTAAAATTTAAGAGAAATGACTGAAAATGAAGGGAGAAAGTAGTGAAAGCCTATTCATGTACATATGAGCGTGAGAAGCATCGGTTAAGATCATACCACCACTAATTCATCGATCCCGTCATCATTCGAAAGTTAAATGTAGTTGGTCGAGAGTAGTCTAGGATGGGTGACCTCTTGATTTGTCCTCTTGTTGAATGCATTCTTTTTTCTATTATTGTTTCAATTTTTGCCCCGATGTGTAATGGAAAAATTTAACTAGAGAACATCCTCTAGTAGAACTTATGTAATGATGTCGCGGATTCAAGATCGCGGGTTAGCTCGATGCTCCTAGAGAAACGAGATCAAAACATAGTAAAATTTAAGAGAAATGAGTGAAAATGAAGGGAGAAAGTAGTGAAAGACTATTCATGTATATATGAGTGCGAGAAGCGTACATTTGAGATCATACCACCACTAATTCATCGGATCCCGTCATCATTCCAATGTTAAATGTAGTTGGCGAGAGTAGTCTAGGATGGGTGACCTCTTGATTTGTCCTCTTGTTGAACGCATTCTTTTTTCTATTATTGTTTCAATTTTTGCCCCGATGTGTAATGGAAACATTTAACTAGAGAACATCCTCTAGTAGAACTTATGTAATGATGTCGGGATTGAAGATCGCGGGTTAGTTCGATGCTCCTAGAGAAACGAGATCAAAAGGTAGTAAAATTTAAGAGAAATGAGTGAAAATGAAGGGAGAAAGTAGTGAAAGACTATTCATGTATATATGAGCACGAGAAGCGTACATTTTAGATCATACCACCACTAATTCATCGATCCCGTCATCATTCCAAAGTTAAATGTAGGTTGCCGAGAGTAGTCTAGGATGGGTGACCTCTTGATTTGTTCCTCTTGTTGAACGCATTCTTTTTTCTATTATTGTTTCAATTTTTGCCCCGATGTGTAATGGAAACATTTAACTAGAGAACATCCTCTAAAGTAGAACTTATGTAATGATGTCGGGGATTCAAGATCGCGGGTTAGCTCGATGCTCCTAGAGAAACGAGATCAAAACATAGTAAAATTTAAGAGAAATGAGTGAAAATGAAGGGAGAAAGTAGTGAAAGACTATTCATGTATATATGAGCGAGAAGCGTACATTTTAGATCATACCACCACTAATTCATCGATCCCGTCATCATTCCAAAGTTAAATGTAGTTGGCCGAGAGTAGTCTAGATGGGTGACCTCTTGATTTGTCCTCTTGTTGAACGCATTCTTTTTTCTATTATTGTTTCAATTTTTGCCCCGATGTGTAATGGAAACATTTAACTAGAGAACATCCTCTAGTAGAACTTATGTAATGATGTCGCGGATTCAAGATCGCGGGTTAGCTCGATGCTCCTAGAGAAACGAGATCAAAACATAGTAAAATTTAAGAGAAATGAGTGAAAATGAAGGGAGAAAGTAGTGAAAGACTATTCATGTATATATGAGTGCGAGAAGCAGACATTTTAGATCATACCACCACTAATTCATCGGATCCCGTCATCATTCCAAAGTTAAATGTAGTTGGCTGAGAGTAGTCTAGGATGGGTGACCTCTTGATTTGTCCTCTTGTTGAACGCATTCTTTTTTCTATTATTGTTTCAATTTTTGCCCTGATGTGTAATGGAAACATTTAACTCGAGAACATGCTCTAGTAGAACATATGTAATGATGTCGGGGATTCAAGACTATGGGTTAGCTCGATGCTCCTAGAGAAACGAGATCAAAACGTAGTAAAATTTAAGAGAAATGAGTGAAAATGAAGGGAGAAAGTAGTGAAAGACTATTCATGTATATATGAGCGTGAGAAGTAGACATTTAAGATCATACCACCACTAATTCATCGATCCCGTCATCATTCCAAAGTTAAATGTAGTTGGCCGAGAGTAGTCTAGGATGGGTGACCTCTTGATTTGTCCTCTTGTTGAACGCATTCTTTTTCTCTATTATTGTTTCAATTTTTGCCCCGATGTGTAATGGAAACATTTAACTAGAGAACATCCTCTAGTAGAACTTATGTAATGATGTCGTGGATTCAAGATCGCGGGTTAGCTCGATGCTCCTAGAGAAACGAGATCAAAACATAGTAAAATTTAAGAGAAATGAGTGAAAATGAAGGGAGAAAGTAGTGAAAGACTATTCATGTATATATGAGTGCGAGAAGCAGACATTTGAGATCATACCACCACTAATTCATCGGATCCCGTCATCATTCCAAAGTTAAATGTAGTTGGCCGAGAGTAGTCTAGGATGGGTGACCTCTTGATTTGTCCTCTTGTTGAACGCATTCTTTTTTCTATTATTGTTTCAATTTTTGCCCCGATGTGTAATGGAAACATTTAACTAGAGAACATCCTCTAATAGAACTTATGTAATGATGTCGGGGATTCAAGATCATGGGATAGTTCGATGCTCCTAGAGAAACGAGATCAAAACGTAGTAAAATTTAAGAGAAATGAGTGAAAATGAAGGGAGAAAGTAGTGAAAGACTATTCATGTATATATGAGCGCGAGAAGCGTACATTTAAGATCATACCACCACTAATTCATCGATCCCGTCATCATTCCAAAGTTAAATGTAGTTGGCCGAGAGTAGTCTAGGATGGGTGACCTCTTGATTTGTCCTCTTGTTGAACGCATTCTTTTTTTCTATTATTGTTTCAATTTTTGCCCCGATGTGTAATGGAAACATTTAACTAGAGAACATCCTCTAGTAGAACTTATGTAATGATGTCGGGGATTCAAGATCGCGGGTTAGCTCGATGCTCCTAGAGAAACGAGATCAAAACATAGTAAAATTTAAGAGAAATGAGTGAAAATGAAGGGAGAAAGTAGTGAAAGACTATTCATGTATATATGAGCGCGAGAAGCGTACATTTGAGATCATACCACCACTAATTCATCGGATCCCGTCATCATTCCAATGTTAAATGTAGTTGGCCGAGAGTAGTCTAGGATGGGTGACCTCTTGATTTGTCCTCTTGTTGAACGCATTCTTTTTTCTATTATTGTTTCAATTTTTGCCCCGATGTGTAATGGAAACATTTAACTAGAGAACATCCTCTAGTAGAACTTATGTAATGATGTCGTGGATTCAAGATCGTGGGTTAGCTCGATGCTCCTAGAGAAACGAGATCAAAACGTAGTAAAATTTAAGAGAAATGAGTGAAAATGAAGGGAGAAAGTAGTGAAAGACTATTCATGTATATATGAGTGCGAGAAGCAGACATTTGAGATCATACCACCACTAATTCATCGGATCCCGTCATCATTCCAAAGTTAAATGTAGTTGGCCGAGAGTAGTCTAGATGGGTGACCTCTTGATTTGTCCTCTTGTTGAACGCATTCTTTTTTCTATTATTGTTTCAATTTTTGCCCCGATGTGTAATGGAAACATTTAACTAGAGAACATCCTCTAGTAGAACTTATGTAATGATGTCGTGGATTCAAGATCGGCGGGATAGCTCGATGCTCCTAGAGAAACGAGATCAAAACGTAGTAAAATTTAAGAGAAATGAGTGAAAATGAAGGGAGAAAGTAGTGAAAGACTATTCATGTATATATGAGTGCGAGAAGCGTACATTTGAGATCATACCACCACTAATTCATCGGATCCCGTCATCATTCCAAAGTTAAATGTAGTTGGCTGAGAGTAGTCTAGGATGGGTGACCTCTTGATTTGTCCTCTTGTTGAACGCATTCTTTTTTCTATTATTGTTTCAATTTTTGCCCCGATGTGTAATGGAAACATTTAACTAGAGAACATCCTCTAGTAGAACTTATGTAATGATGTCGGGGATTCAAGATCGCGGGATAGCTCGATGCTCCTAGAGAAACGAGATCAAAACATAGTAAAATTTAAGAGAAATGAGTGAAAATGAAGGGAGAAAGTAGTGAAAGACTATTCATGTATATATGAGCGCGAGAAGCGTACATTTAAGATCATACCACCACTAATTCATCGATCCCGTCATCATTCCGAAGTTAAATGTAGTTGGCCGAGAGTAGTCTAGGATGGGTGACCTCTTGATTTGTCCTCTTGTTGAACGCATTCTTTTTCTATTATTGTTTCAATTTTTGCCCCGATGTGTAATGGAAACATTTAACTAGAGAACATCCTCTAGTAGAACTTATGTAATGATGTCGCGGATTCAAGACTGCGGGATAGTTCGATGCTCCTACAGAAACGAGATAAAAACATCGTAAAATTTAAGAGAAATGAGTGAAAATGAAGGGAGAAAGTAGTGAAAGACTATTCATGTATATTTGAGCGCGAGAAGCGTACATTTAAGATCATACCACCACTAATTCATCGGATCCCGTCATCATTCCAAAGTTAAATGTAGTTGGCCGAGAGTAGTCTAGGATGGGTGACCTCTTGATTTGTCCTCTTGTTGAACGCATTCTTTTTTCTATTATTGTTTCAATTTTTGCCCCGATGTGTAATGGAAACATTTAACTAGAGAACATCCTCTAGTAGAACTTATGTAATGATGTCGGGGATTCAAGATCGCGGGTTAGCTCGATGCTCCTAGAGAAACGAGATCAAAACATAGTAAAATTTAAGAGAAATGAGTGAAAATGAAGGGAGAAAGTAGTGAAAGACTATTCATGTATATATGAGCGCGAGAAGCGTACATTTGAGATCATACCACCACTAATTCATCGATCCCGTCATCATTCCAAAGTTAAATGTAGTTGGCCGAGAGTAGTCTAGGATGGGTGACCTCTTGATTTGTCCTCTTGTTGAACGCATTCTTTTTTCTATTATTGTTTCAATTTTTGCCCTGATGTGTAATGGAAACATTTAACTAGAGAACATCCTCTAGTAGAACTTATGTAATGATGTCGGGGATTCAAGACTACGGGTTAGCTCGATGCTCCTAGAGAAACGAGATCAAAACATAGTAAAATTTAAGAGAAATGAGTGAAAATGAAGGGAGAAAGTAGTGAAAGACTATTCATGTATATATGAGCGCGAGAAGCGTACATTTGAGATCATACCACCACTAATTCATCGGATCCCGTCATCATTCCAAAGTTAAATGTAGTTGCCGAGAGTAGTCTAGATGGGTGACCTCTTGATTTGTCCTCTTGTTGAACGCATTCTTTTTTCTATTATTGTTTCAATTTTTGCCCCGATGTGTAATGGAAACATTTAACTAGAGAACATCCTCTAGTAGAACTTATGTAATGATGTCGGGGATTCAAGATCGGGATAGCTCGATGCTCCTAGAGAAACGAGATCAAAACATAGTAAAATTTAAGAGAAATGAGTGAAAATGAAGGGAGAAAGTAGTGAAAGACTATTCATGTATATATGAGTGCGAGAAGCGTACATTTGAGATCATACCACCACTAATTCATCGGATCCCGTCATCATTCCAAAGTTAAATGTAGTTGGCCGAGAGTAGTCTAGGATGGGTGACCTCTTGATTTGTCCTCTTGTTGAACGCATTCTTTTTTCTATTATTGTTTCAATTTTTGCCCCGATGTGTAATGGAAACATTTAACTAGAGAACATCCTCTAGTAGAACTTATGTAATGATGTCGTGGATTCAAGATCGCGGGATAGCTCGATGCTCCTAGAGAAACGAGATCAAAACATAGTAAAATTTAAGAGAAATGAGTGAAAATGAAGGGAGAAAGTAGTGAAAGACTATTCATGTATATATGAGCGCGAGAAGCGACATTTGAGATCATACCACCACTAATTCATCGGATCCCGTCATCATTCCAAAGTTAAATGTAGGTTGGCCGAGAGTAGTCTAGGATGGGTGACCTCTTGATTTGTCCTCTTGTTGAACGCATTCTTTTTTCTATTATTGTTTCAATTTTTGCCCCGATGTGTAATGGAAACATTTAACTAGAGAACATCCTCTAGTAGAACTTACGTAATGATGTCAGGGATTCAAGACTACGGGATAGTTCGATGCTCCTAGAGAAACGAGATCAAAACGTAGTAAAATTTAAGAGAAATGAGTGAAAATGAAGGGAGAAAGTAGTGAAAGACTATTCATGTACATATGATCGCGAGAAGCGTACATTTTAGATCATACCACCACTAATTCATCGATCCCGTCATCATTCCAAAGTTAAATGTACTTGGCCGAGAGTAGTCTAGGATGGGTGACCTCTTGATTTGTCCTCTTGTTGAACGCATTCTTTTTTCTATTATTGTTTCAATTTTTGCCCCGATGTGTAATGGAAACATTTAACTAGAGAACATCCTCTAGTAGAACTTATGTAATGATGTCGGGATTCAAGACCACGGGATAGTTCGATGCTCCTAGAGAAACGAGATCAAAACATAGTAAAATTTAAGAGAAATGAGTGAAAATGAAGGGAGAAAGTAGTGAAAGACTATTCATGTACATATGAGCGCGAGAAGCGTACATTTTAGATCATACCACCACTAATTCATCGGATCCCGTCATCATTCCAAAGTTAAATGTAGTTGGCCGAGAGTAGTCTAGGATGGGTGACCTCTTGATTTGTCCTCTTGTTGAACGCATTCTTTTTTCTATTATTGTTTCAATTTTTGCCCCCGATGTGTAATGGAAACATTTAACTAGAGAACATCCTCTAGTAGAACTTATGTAATGATGTCGGGATTCAAGATCATGGGTTAGTTCGATGCTCCTAGAGAAACGAGATCAAAACATAGTAAAATTTAAGAGAAATGAGTGAAAATGAAGGGAGAAAGTAGTGAAAGACTATTCATGTATATATGAGTGCGAGAAGCGTACATTTGAGATCATACCACCACTAATTCATCGGATCCCGTCATCATTCCAATGTTAAATGTAGTTGGCTGAGAGTAGTCTAGAGATGGGTGACCTCTTGATTTGTCCTCTTGTTGAACGCATTCCTTTTTTCTATTATTGTTTCAATTTTTGCCCTGATGTGTAATGGAAACATTTAACTGGAGAACATCCTCTAGTAGAACTTATGTAATGATGTCGGGGATTCAAGACTGCAGGTTAGTTCGATGCTCCTAGAGAAACGAGATCAAAACATAGTAAAAATTAAGAGAAATGAGTGAAAATGAAGGGAGAAAGTAGTGAAAGACTATTCATGTATATATGAGTGCGAGAAGCGTACATTTGAGATCATACCACCACTAATTCATCGGATCCCGTCATCATTCCAATGTTAAATGTAGGTTGCTGAGAGTAGTCTAGGATGGGTGACCTCTTGATTTGTTCTCTTGTTGAATGCATTCTTTTTTCTATTATTGTTTCAATTTTTGCCCTGATGTGTAATGGAAACATTTAACTAGAGAACATCCTCTAGTAGAACATATGTAATGATGTCGGGGATTCAAGACTGCGGGTTAGTTCGATGCTCCTAGAGAAACGAGATCAAAACATAGTAAAATTTAAGAGAAATGAGTGAAAATGAAGGGAGAAAGTAGTGAAAGACTATTCATGTACATATGACCGCGAGAAGCGTACATTTGATATCATACCACCACTAATTCATCGGATCCCGTCATCATTCCAAAGTTAAATGTAGTTGGCTGAGAGTAGTCTAAGATGGGTGACCTCTTGATTTGTCCTGTTGTTGAACGCATTTTTTTTTCTATTATTGTTTCAATTTTTGCCCTGATGTGTAATGGAAACATTTAACTAGAGAACATCCTCTAGTAGAACATATGTAATGATGTCGGGGATTCAAGACTGCGGAATAGTTCGATGCTCCTAGAGAAACGAGATCAAAACATAGTAAAATTTAAGAGAAATGATTGAAAATGAAGGGAGAAAGTAGTGAAAGACTATTCATGTATATATGAGCGCGAGAAGCGTACATTTGAGATCATACCACCACTAATTCATCGGATCCCGTCATCATTCCAAAGTTAAATGTAGGTTGCCGAGAGTAGTCTAAGATGGGTGACCTCTTGATTTGTCCTCTTGTTGAACGCATTCTTTTTTTCTATTATTGTTTCAATTTTTGCCCCGATGTGTAATGGAAACATTTAACTAGAGAACATCCTCTAGTAGAACTTATGTAATGATGTCGGGGATTCAAGATCGGGATAGTTCGATGCTCCTAGAGAAACGAGATCAAAACATAGTAAAATTTAAGAGAAATGAGTGAAAATGAAGGGAGAAAGTAGTGAAAGACTATTCATGTACATATGAGCGCGAGAAGCGTACATTTAAGATCATACCACCACTAATTCATCGATCCCGTCATCATTCCTAAGTTAAATGTACTTGGCCGAGAGTAGTCTAGGATGGGTGACCTCTTGATTTGTCCTCTTGTTGAACGCATTATTTTTTCTATTATTGTTTCAATTTTTGCCCTGATGTGTAATGGAAACATTTAACTAGAGAACATCCTCTAGTAGAACTTATGTAATGATGTCGTGGATTCAAGATCGCGGGATAGTTCGATGCTCCTAGAGAAACGAGATCAAAACATAGTAAAATTTAAGAGAAATGAGTGAAAATGAAGGGAGAAAGTAGTGAAAGACTATTCATGTACATATGAGCGCGAGAAGCGTACATTTGAGATCATACCACCAGTAATTCATCAGATCCCGTCATCATTCTGAAGTTAAATGTACTTGGCTGAGAGTAGTCTAGGATGGGTGACCTCTTGATTTGTCTCTTGTTGAATGCATTCTTTTTTCAATTATTGTTTCATTTTTTGCCCTGATGTGTAATGGAAACATTTAACTAGAGAACATCCTCTAGTAGAAAACTTATGTAATGATGTCGTGGATTCAAGATCTACGGTTAGTTCGATGCTCCTAGAGAAACGAGATCAAAACATAGTAAAATTTAAGAGAAATGAGTGAAAATGAAGGGAGAAAGTAGTGAAAGACTATTCATGTATATATGAGCGCGAGAAGTAGACATTTGAGATCATACCACCACTAATTCATCGGATCCCGTCATCATTCCAATGTTAAATGTAGTTGGCTGAGAGTAGTCTAGGATGGGTGACCTCTTGTTGAATGCATTCTTTTTTCTATTATTGTTTCAATTTTTTTGCCTGATGTGTAATGGAAACATTTAACTAGAGAACATCCTCTAGTAGAACATATGTAATGATGTCGGGGATTCAAGACTTCGGAATAGTTTGATGCTCCTAGAGAAACGAGATCAAAACGTAGTAAAATTTAAGAGAAATGAGTGAAAATGAAGGGAGAAAGTAGTGAAAGACTATTCATGTACATATGAGCGCGAGAAGCAGACATTTGAGATCATAGTACCACTAATTCATCGGATCCCGTCATCATTCCAAAGTTAAATGTAGTTGGTCGAGAGTAGTCTAGGATGGGTGACCTCTTGATTTGTTCTCTTGTTGAACGCATTCTTTTTTCTATTATTGTTTCAATTTTTGCCCTGATGTGTAATGGAAACATTTAACTAGAGAACATCCTCTAGTAGAACATATATAATGATGTCGGGGATTCAAGACTGCGGAATAGTTCGATGCTCCTAGAGAAACGAGATCAAAACGCAGTAAAATTTAACAGAAATGAGTGAAAATGAAGGGAGAAAGTAGTGAAAGATTATTCATGTACATATGACCGCGAGAAGCAGACATTTGAGATCATACTACCACTAATTCATCGGATCCCGTCATCATTCCAAAGTTAAATGTAGTTGGCTGAGAGTAGTCTAGGATGGGTGACCTCTTGATTTGTCCTCTTGTTGAACGCATTCTTTTTTCTATTATTGTTTCAATTTTTGCCCCGATGTGTAATGGAAACATTTAACTAGAGAACATCCTCTAGTAGAACATATGTAATGATGTCGGGGATTCAAGATCTCGAAATAGTTTGATGCTCCCAGAGAAACGAGATCAAAACATAGTAAAATTTAAGAGAAATGATTGAAAATGAAGGGAGAAAGTAGTGAAAGACTATTCATGTACATATGAGCGCGAGAAGCAGACGGTTAAGATCATACCACCAGTAATTCATCGAATCCCGTCATCATTCCAAAGTTAAATGTAGGTTGCCGAGAGTAGTCTAGGATGGGTGACCTCTTGATTTGTCCTCTTGTTGAACGCATTATTTTTTCTATTATTGTTTCAATTTTTCCCCGATGTGTAATGGAAACATTTAACTAGAGAACATCCTCTAGTAGAACTTATGTAATGATGTCGGGGATTCAAGATCGCGGGTTAGCTCGATGCTCCTAGAGAAACGAGATCAAAACGTAGTAAAATTTAAGAGAAATGAGTGAAAATGAAGGGAGAAAGTAGTGAAAGACTATTCATGTATATATGAGTGCGAGAGCGTACATTTGAGATCATACCACCACTAATTCATCGGATCCCGTCATCATTCCAAAGTTAAATGTAGGTTGCCGAGAGTAGTCTAGGATGGGTGACCTCTTGATTTGTCCTCTTGTTGAACGCATTCTTTTTTCTATTATTGTTTCAATTTTTCCCCGATGTGTAATGGAAACATTTAACTAGAGAACATCCTCTAGTAGAACTTATGTAATGATGTCGTGGATTCAAGACTACGGGATAGTTCGATGCTCCTAGAGAAACGAGATCAAAACATAGTAAAATTTAAGAGAAATGAGTGAAAATGAAGGGAGAAAGTAGTGAAAGACTATTCATGTATATATGAGTCGAGAAGCGTACATTTGAGATCATACCACCACTAATTCATCGATCCCGTCATCATTCCAAAGTTAAATGTACTTGGCTGAGAGTAGTCTAGGATGGGTGACCTCTTGATTTGTCCTCTTGTTGAATGCATTCTTTTTTCTATTATTGTTTCAATTTTTGCCCGATGTGTAATGGAAACATTTAACTAGAGAACATCCTCTAGTAGAACTTATGTAATGATGTCGTGGATTCAAGATCATGGGTTAGTTCGATGCTCCTAGAGAAACGAGATCAAAACATAGTAAAATTTAAGAGAAATGAGTGAAAATGAAGGGAGAAAGTAGTGAAAGACTATTCATGTATATATGAGTGCGAGAAGCGACATTTTAGATCATACCACCACTAATTCATCGATCCCGTCATCATTCCAAAGTTAAATGTAGGTTGCCGAGAGTAGTCTAGATGGGTGACCTCTTGATTTGTCCTCTTGTTGAACGCATTCTTTTTTCTATTATTGTTTCAATTTTTGCCCCGATGTGTAATGGAAACATTTAACTAGAGAACATCCTCTAGTAGAACTTATGTAATGATGTCGGGGATTCAAGACTACGGGTTAGTTCGATGCTCCTAGAGAAACGAGATCAAAACATAGTAAAATTTAAGAGAAATGAGTGAAAATGAAGGGAGAAAGTAGTGAAAGACTATTCATGTATATATGAGCGCGAGAAGCGTACATTTAAGATCATACCACCACTAATTCATCAGATCCCGTCATCATTCCAAAGTTAAATGTAGTTGGTTGAGAGTAGTCTAGGATGGGTGACCACTTGATTTGTCCTCTTGTTGAACGCATTCTTTTTTCTATTATTGTTTCAATTTTTGCCCGGATGTGTAATGGAAACATTTAACTAGAGAACATCCTCTAGTAGAACTTATGTAATGATGTCGCGGATTCAAGATCGCGGGTTAGCTCGATGCTCCTAGAGAAACGAGATCAAAACATAGTAAAATTTAAGAGAAATGAGTGAAAATGAAGGGAGAAAGTAGTGAAAGACTATTCATGTATATATGAGTGCGAGAAGCAGACATTTGAGATCATACCACCACTAATTCATCGGATCCCGTCATCATTCCAAAGTTAAATGTAGTTGGCCGAGAGTAGTCTAGGATGGGTGACCTCTTGATTTGTCCTCTTGTTGAACGCATTCTTTTTTCTATTATTGTTTCAATTTTTGCCCCGATGTGTAATGGAAACATTTAACTAGAGAACATCCTCTAGTAGAACTTATGTAATGATGTCGGGGATTCAAGACTACGGGTTAGCTCGATGCTCCTAGAGAAACGAGATCAAAACGTAGTAAAATTTAAGAGAAATGAGTGAAAATGAAGAGAGAAAGTAGTGAAAGACTATTCATGTATATATGAGTGCGAGAAGCGTACATTTGAGATCATACCACCACTAATTCATCGGATCCCGTCATCATTCCAAAGTTAAATGTAGGTTGGCTAAGAGTAGTCTAGGATGGGTGACCTCTTGATTTGTCCTCTTGTTGAACGCATTCTTTTTTTTCTATTATTGTTTCAATTTTTGCCCCGATGTGTAATGGAAACATTTAACTAGAGAACATCCTCTAGTAGAACTTATGTAATGATGTCGGGGATTCAAGATCGCGGGTTAGCTCGATGCTCCTAGAGAAACGAGATCAAAACATAGTAAAATTTAAGAGAAATGAGTGAAAATGAAGAGAGAAAGTAGTGAAAGACTATTCATGTATATATGAGTGCGAGAAGCGGACATTTAAGATCATACCACCGCTAATTCATCGATCCCGTCATCATTCCAAAGTTAAATGTAGGTTGGCCGAGAGTAGTCCAGGATGGGTGACCTCTTGATTTGTCCTCTTGTTGAACGCATTCTTTTTTCTATTATTGTTTCAATTTTTGCCCTGGTGTGTAATGGAAACATTTAACTAGAGAACATCCTCTAGTAGAACTTATGTAATGATGTCGGGGATTCAAGACTACGGGTTAGCTCGATGCTCCTAGAGAAACGAGATCAAAACATAGTAAAATTTAAGAGAAATGAGTGAAAATGAAGGGAGAAAGTAGTGAAAGACTATTCATGTATATATGAGTGCGAGAAGCGTACATTTAAGATCATACCACCACTAATTCATCGGATCCCGTCATCATTCCGAAGTTAAATGTAGTTGGCCGAGAGTAGTCTAGGATGGGTGACCTCTTGATTTGTCCTCTTGTTGAACGCATTCTTTTTTCTATTATTGTTTCAATTTTTGCCCCGATGTGTAATGGAAACATTTAACTAGAGAACATCCTCTAGTAGAACTTATGTAATGATGTCGAGGATTCAAGATCAGGGGTTAGCTCGATGCTCCTAGAGAAACGAGATCAAAAGATAGTAAAATTTAAGAGAAATGAGTGAAAATGAAGGGAGAAAGTAGTGAAAGACTATTCATGTATATATGAGCGAGAAGCGTACATTTTAGATCATACCACCACTAATTCATCGATCCCGTCATCATTCCAAAGTTAAATGTAGGTTGCCGAGAGTAGTCTGATGGGTGACCTCTTGATTTGTCCTCTTGTTGAACGCATTCTTTTTTCTATTATTGTTTCAATTTTTGCCCCGATGTGTAATGGAAACATTTAACTAGAGAACATCCTCTAGTAGAAATTATGTAATGATGTCGGGGATTCAAGACTGCGGGTTAGCTCGATGCTCCTAGTGAAACGAGCTCAAAACATAGTAAAATTTAAGAGAAATGAGTGAAAATGAAGGGAGAAAGTAGTGAAATACTATTCATGTATATACGAGTGCGAGAAGCGTACATTTTAGATCATACCACCACTAATTCATCGGATCCCGTCATCATTCCAAGTTAAATGTAGTTTGCCGAGAGTAGTCTAGGATGGGTGACCTCTTGATTTGTCCTCTTGTTGAACGCATTCTTTTTTCTATTATTGTTTCAATTTTTCCCCCGATGTGTAATGGAAACATTTAACTAGAGAACATCCTCTAGTAGAACTTATGTAATGATGTCGGGATTCAAGATCACTGTGGGTTAGTTCGATGCTCCTAGAGAAACGAGATCAAAACGTAGTAAAATTTAAGAGAAATGAGTGAAAATGAAGGGAGAAAGTAGTGAAAGACTATTCATGTATATATGAGTGCGAGAAGCGGACATTTGAGATCATACCACCGCTAATTCATCGGATCCCGTCATCATTCCAAAGTTAAATGTAGGTTGCCGAGAGTAGTCTAGGATGGGTGACCTCTTGATTTGTCCTCTTGTTGAACGCATTATTTTTTCTATTATTGTTTCAATTTTTCCCCGATGTGTAATGGAAACATTTAACTAGAGAACATCCTCTAGTAGAACTTATGTAATGATGTCGGGGATTCAAGACTACGGGTTAGCTCGATGCTCCTAGAGAAACGAGATCAAAACATAGTAAAATTTAAGAGAAATGAGTGAAAATGAAGGGAGAAAGTAGTGAAAGACTATTCATGTATATATGAGTGCACGAGAAGCGGACATGTTAAGATCATACCACCACTAATTCATCGGATCCCGTCATCATTCCAAAGTTAAATGTACTTGGCTGAGAGTAGTCTAGGATGGGTGACCTCTGATTTGTCCTCTTGTTGAACGCATTCATTTTTCTATTATTGTTTCAATTTTTGCCCCATGTGTAATGGAAACATTTAACTAGAGAACATCCTCTAGTAGAACTTATGTAATGATGTCGGGGATTCAAGATCTCGGTTAGTTCGATGCTCCTAGAGAAACGAGATCAAAAGATAGTAAAATTTAAGAGAAATGAGTGAAAATGAAGGGAGAAAGTAGTGAAAGACTATTCATGTATATATGAGCGCGAGAAGCGTACATTTTAGATCATACCACCACTAATTCATCGGATCCCGTCATCATTCCAAAGTTAAATGTAGGTTGCCGAGAGTAGTCTAGGATGGGTGACCTCTTGATTTGTCCTCTTGTTAACGCATTCTTTTTTCTATTATTGTTTCAATTTTTGCCCCGATGTGTAATGGAAACATTTAACTAGAGAACATCCTCTAGTAGAAATTATGTAATGATGTCGGGGATTCAAGACTGCGGGTTAGCTCGATGCTCCTAGTGAAACGAGCTCAAAACATAGTAAAATTTAAGAGAAATGAGTGAAAATGAAGGGAGAAAGTAGTGAAATACTATTCATGTATATATGAGTGCGAGAAGCAGCATTTGAGATCATACCACCACTAATTCATCGGATCCCATCATCATTCCAAAGTTAAATGTTGTTGGCTAAGAGTAGTCTAGGATGGGTGACCTCTTGATTTGTCCTCTTGTTGAACGCATTATTTTTTCTATTATTGTTTCAATTTTTGCCCTGATGTGTAATGGAAACATTTAACTAGAGAACATCCTCTAGTAGAACTTATGTAATGATGTCGTGGATTCAAGATCATGGATAGTTCGATGCTCCTAGAGAAACGAGATCAAAAGGTAGTAAAATTTAAGAGAAATGAGTGAAAATGAAGGGAGAAAGTAGTGAAAGACTATTCATGTATATATGAGTGCGAGAAGCGAACATTTGAGATCATACCACCACTAATTCATCGGATCCCGTCATCATTCCAAAGTTAAATGTAGTTGCCGAGAGTAGTCTAGGATGGGTGACCTCTTGATTTGTCCTCTTGTTGAACGCATTCTTTTTTCTATTATTGTTTCAATTTTTGCCCTGGTGTGTAATGGAAACATTTAACTAGAGAACATCCTCTAGTAGAACTTATGTAATGATGTCGGGGATTCAAGACTACGGGTTAGCTCGATGCTCCTAGAGAAACGAGATCAAAACAGTAAAATTTAAGAGAAATGAGTGAAAATGAAGAGAGAAAGTAGTGAAAGACTATTCATGTATATATGAGTGCGAGAAGCGTACATTTGAGATCATACCACCACTAATTCATCGGATCCCGTCATCATTCCAAAGTTAAATGTAGTTGGGCTTAGAGTAGTCTAGGATGGGTGACCTCTTGATTTGTCCTCTTGTTGAACGCATTCTTTTTTCTATTATTGTTTCAATTTTTGCCCCGATGTGTAATGGAAACATTTAACTAGAGAACATCCTCTAGTAGAACTTATGTAATGATGTCAAGGATTCAAGATCGTGATAGTTCGATGCTCCTAGAGAAACGAGATCAAAACGTAGTAAAATTTAAGAGAAATGAGTGAAAATGAAGGGAGAAAGTAGTGAAAGACTATTCATGTATATATGAGCGCGAGAAGCAGTACATTTTAGATCATACCACCACTAATTCATCGTATCCCGTAATCATTCCAAAGTTAAATGTAGGTTACCGAGAGTAGTCTCAGGATGGGTGACCTCTTTGATTTGTCCTCTTGTTGAACGCATTCTTTTTTCTATTATTGTTTCAATTTTTGCCCCGATGTGTAATGGAAACATTTAACTAGAGAACATCCTCTAGTAGAACTTATGTAATGATGTCGGGGATTCAAGATCGCGGGTTAGCTCGATGCTCCTAGAGAAACGAGATCAAAACATAGTAAAATTTAATAGAAATGAGTGAAAATGAAGGGAGAAAGTAGTGAAAGACTATTCATGTATATATGAGCGCGAGAAGTAGACATTTTAGATCATACCACCACTAATTCATCGCATCCTGTCATCATTCCAAAGTTAAATGTAGGTTGCTGAGAGTAGTATAGGATGGGTGACCTCTTGATTTGTCCTCTTGTTGAACGCATTATTTTTTCTATTATTGTTTCAATTTTTGCCCTGATGTGTAATGGAAACATTTAACTAGAGAACATCCTCTAGTAGAACTTATGTAATTATGTCCCGGATTCAAGACTACGGGTTAGCTCGATGCTCCTAGAGAAACGAGATCAAAACATAGTAAAATTTAAGAGAAATGAGTGAAAATGAAGGGAGAAAGTTGTAAAATACTATTCATGTATATATGAGTGCGAGAAGCAGACATTTGAGATCATACCACCACTAATTCATCGGATCCCGTCATCATTCCAAAGTTAAATGTTGTTGGCTGAGAGTAGTCTAGGATGGGTGACCTCTTGATTTGTCCTCTTGTTGAAAGCATTATTTTTTTTATTATTGTTTGAATTTTTGCCCAATGTGTAATGGAAACTTGTAACTAGAGAACATCCTCTAGTAGAACTTATGTAATGATGTCGGGGATTCAAGATTGCGGGTTAGGTCGATGCTCCTAGAGAAACGAGATCAAAACATAGTGAAATTTAATAGAAATGAGTAAAAATGAAGGGAGAAAGTAGAGAATGACTATTCATGTATATATGAGCGCGAGAAGTAGACATTTTAGATCATACCACCACTAATTCATCGCATCCTGTCATCATTCCAAAGTTAAATGTAGGTTGCTGAGAGTAGTATAGGATGGGTGACCTCTTGATTTGTCCTCTTGTTGAACGCATTATTTTTTCTATTATTGTTTCAATTTTTGCCCTGATGTGTAATGGAAACATTTAACTAGAGAACATCCTCTAGTAGAAGTTATGTAATGATGTCAGGGATTCAAGACTACGGGTTAGCTCGATGCTCCTAGAGAAACGAGATCAAAACATAGTAAAAATTAAGAGAAATGAGTGAAAATGAAGGGAGAAAGTAGTGAAAGACTATTCATATACATATGAGCGCGAGAAGCAGACGGTTATGATCATACCACCACTAATTCATCGGATCCAGTCATCATTCCGAAGTTAAATGTACTTGGCTAAGAGTAGTCTAGGATGGGTGACCTCTTCATTTGTCCTCTTGTTGAATGCATTCATTTTTCTATTATTGTTTCAATTTTTGCCCAATGTGTAATGGAAACTTGTAACTAGAGAACATCCTCTAGTAGAACTTATGTAATGATGTCGGGGATTCAAGATTGCGGGTTAGGTCGATGCTCCTAGAGAAACGAGATGAAAACATAGTAAAATTTAAGAGAAATGAGTGAAAATGAAGGGAAAAAGTAGTGAAAGACTATTCATGTATATATGAGCGCGAGAAGCAGACATTTTAGATCATACCACCACTAATTCATCGGATCCTGTCATCATTCCAAAGTTAAATGTAGGTTCCCGAGAGTAGTATAAGATGGGTGACCTCTTGATTTGTCCTCTTGTTGAACGCATTCTTTTTTCTATTATTGTTTCAATTTTTCCCCGATGTGTAATGGAAACATTTAACTAGAGAACATCCTCCGGTAGAACTTATGTAATGATGTCGGGGATTCAAGATCGCGGGTTAGCTCGATGCTCCTAGAAAAACGAGATCAAAACAGAGTAAAATTTAAGAGAAATGAGTGAAAATGAAGAGAGAAAGTAGTGAAAGACTATTCATGTATATATGAGTGCGAGAAGCAGACATTTGAGATCATACCACCGCTGATTCATTGGATCCCGTCATCATTCCAAAGTTAAATGTAGTTGGCTTAGAGTAGTCTAGGATGGGTGACCTCTTGATTTGTCCTCTTGTTGAACACATTCTTTTTTCAATTATTGTTTCAATTTTTGCCCTGATGTGTAATGGAAACATTTAACTAGAGAACATCATCTAGTAGAACCTATGTAATGATGTCGAGGATTCAAGACTGTGTGATAGTTCGATGCTCCTAGAGAAACGAGATCAAAACGTAGTAAAATTTAAGAGAAATGAGTGAAAATGAAGGGAGAAAGTAGTGAAAGACTATTCATGTATATATGAGTGCGAGAAGCAGACATTTTAGATCATACCACCACTAATTCATCATATCCCGTAATCATTCCGTAGTTAAATGTAGGTTGGTGAGAGTAGTCTAGGATGGGTGACCTCTTAATTTGTCCTCTTGTTGAACGCATTCTTTATTCTATTATTGTTTCAATTTTTGCCCTAATGTGTAATGGAAACATTTAACTAGAGAACATCCTCTAGTAGAACTTATGTAATGATGTCGGGGATTCAAGACTACGGGTTAGCTCGATGCTCCTAGAGAAACGTGATCAAAACATAGTAAAAATTAAAAGAAATGATTGAAAATGAAGGGAGAAAGTAGTGAAAGACTATTCATATACATATGAGCGCGAGAAGCGTACAGTTATGATCATACCACCACTAATTCATCGGATCCCGTCATCATTCCAAAGTTAAATGTAGGCTACCGAGAGTAGTCTAGGATGGGTGACCTCTTGATTTTTCCTCTTTTGAATGCATTCTTTTTTCTATTATTGTTTCAATTTTTGCCCAATGTGTAATGGAAACTTGTAACTAGAGAACATCCTCTAGTAGAACTTATGTAATGATGTCGGGGATTCAAGACTGCGGGTTAGGTCGATGCTCCTAGAGAAACGAGATCAAAACATAGTAAAATTTAAGAGAAATGAGTAAAAATGAAGGGAGAAAGTAGAGAAAGACTATTCATGTATATATGAGCGCGAGAAGCAGACATTTGAGATCATACCACCACTAATTCATCGGATCCCGTCATCATTCCAAAGTTAAATGTAGGTTACCGAGAGTAGTCTAG
Source organism: Linum usitatissimum (assembly GCA_030674075.2). NCBI lineage: Eukaryota > Viridiplantae > Streptophyta > Magnoliopsida > Malpighiales > Linaceae > Linum > Linum usitatissimum. The sequence continues at coordinate 23,137 of JAUJYP020001002.1, read as the reverse complement.
GATGGGTGACCACTTGATTTGTCCTCTTGTTGAACGCATTCTTTTTTCTATTATTGTTTCAATTTTTGCCCCGATGTGTAATGGAAACATTTAACTAGAGAACATCCTCTAGTAGAACTTATGTAATTATGTCGCGGATTCAAGACTGCGGGTTAGCTCGATGCTCCTAGAGAAACGAGATCAAAACATAGTAAAATTTACGAGAAATGAGTGAAAATGAAGGGAGAAAGTAGTGGAATACTATTCATGTATATATGAGTGCGAGAAGCAGGCATTTGAGATCATACCACCACTAATTCATCGGATCCCATCAGCATTCCAAAGATAAATGTTGTTGGCTAAGAGTAGTCTAGGATGGGTGACCTCTTGATTTGTCCTCTTGTTGAACGCATTATTTTTTCTATTATTGTTTCAATTTTTGCCCTGATGTGTAATGGAAACATTTAACTAGAGAACATCCTCTAGTAGAACTTATGTAATGATGTCAGGGATTCAAGACTGCGGGATAGTTCGATGCTCGTAGTAGAGCGAGATCAAAAGGTAGTAAAATTTGAGACAAATGAGTGAAAATGAAGGGAAAAAGTAGTGAAAGACTATTCATGTATATATGATCGCGAGAAGCAGACATTTTAGATCATACCACCACTAATTCATCGGATCCCGTCATCATTCCAAAGTTAAATGTAGTTGGCTGAGAGTAGTATAGGATGGGTGACCTCTTGATTTGTCCTCTTGTTGAACGCATTCTTTTTTCTATTATTGTTTCAATTTTTCCCCTGATGTGTAATGGAAACATTTAACTAGAGAACATCCTCTAGTAGAACTTATGTAATGATGTCGGGGATTCAAGATCATGGGTTAGCTCGATGCTCCTAGTGAAACGAGATCAAAACATAGTAAAATTTAAGAGAAATGAATGAAAATGAAGGGAGAAAGTAGTGAAATACTATTCATGTATATATGAGTGCGAGAAGTAGGCATTTGAGATCATACCACCACTAATTCATCGGATCCCATCATCATTCCGAAGTTAAATATTGTTGGCTAAGAGTAGTCTAGGATGGGTGACCTCTTGATTTGTCCTCTTGTTGAACGCATTATTTTTCCTATTATTGTTTCAATTTTTGCCCTGATGTGTAATGGAGACATTTAACTAGAGAACATCCTCTAGTAGAACTTATGTAATTATGTCCCGGATTCAAGACTGCGGGTTAGCTCGATGCTTCTAGAGAAACGAGGTCAAAACATAGTAAAATTTAAGAGAAATGAGTTAAAATGAAGGGAGAAAGTAGTGAAATACTATTCATGTATATATGAGTGCGAGAAGCAGGCATTTGAGATCATACCACCACTAATTCATCGGATCCCATCATCATTCCGAAGTTAAATGTTGTTGGCTAAGAGTAGTCTAGGATGGGTGACCTCTTGATTTGTCCTCTTGTTGAACGCATTATTTTTCCTATTATTGTTTCAATTTTTGCCCTGATGTGTAATGGAAACATTTAACTAGAGAACATCCTCTAGTAGAACTTATGTAATTATGTCCCGGATTCAAGATCATTATCTTTCGGATGCTTCTAGAGAAACGAGATCAAAACATAGTAAAATTTAAGAGAAATGAGTTGAAGTAAAGGGAGAAAGTAGTGAAATACTATTCATGTATATATGAGTGCGAGAAGCAGGCATTTGAGATCATACCACCACTAATTCATCGGATCCCATCATCATTCCAAAGTTAAATGTTGTTGGCTAAGAGTAGTCTAGGATGGGTGACCTCTTGATTTGTCCTCTTGTTGAACGCATTATTTTTTCTATTATTGTTTCAATTTTTGCCCTGATGTGTAATGGAAACATTTAACTAGAGAACATCCTCTAGTAGAACATATGTAATGATGTCGCGGATTCAACGAGATCTGAAAATTAAGAAAAGGAGAAAAAGAAAGTAGTGAAAGACTATTCATGTATATATGAGCGCGAGAAGCGTACGAATTTAGATCATACCACCACTAATTCATCGAATCCTGTCATCATTCCAAAGTTAAATGTAGGTTGTTGAGAGTAGTATAGGATGGGTGACCTCTTGATTTGTCCTCTTGTTGAACGCATTCTTTTTTTCTATTATTGTTTCAATTTTTCCCCCGATGTGTAATGGAAACATTTACCTAGAGAACATCCTCTGGTAGAACTTATGTAATGATGTCGGGGATTCAAGATCGCGGGTTAGCTCGATGCTCCTAGAGAAACGAGATCAAAACAGAGTAAAAGTTAAGAGAAATGAGTGAAAATGAAGAGAGAAAGTAGTGAAAGACTATTCATGTATATATGAGTTCAAGAAGCAGACATTTGAGATCATACCACCGCTAATTCATTGGATCCCGTCATAATTCCAAAGTTAAATGTAGGTTGCTGAGAGTAGTCTAGGATGGGTAACCTCTTGATTTGTCCTCTTGTTGAACGCATTATTTTTTCTATTATTGTTTCAATTTTTTCCCCGATGTGTAATGGAAACATTTAACTAGACAACATCCTCTAGTAGAACTTATGTAATGATGTCGGGGATTCAAGATCTACGGGTTAGCTCGATGCTCCTAGAGAAACGAGATCAAAACATAGTAAAAATTAAGAGAAATGAGTGAAAATGAAGGGAGAAAGTAGTGAAAGACTATTCATGTATATATGAGCGAGAAGCGGACAGTTGAGATCATACCACCACTAATTCATCGGATCCCGTCATCATTCCAAAGTTAAATGTACTTGGCTAAGAGTAGTCTAGGATGGGTGACCTCTTGATTTGTCCTCTTGTTGAATGCATTCATTTTTCTATTATTGTTTCAATTTTTGCCCAATGTGTAATGGAAACATTTAACTAGAGAACATCCTCTAGTAGAACTTATGTAATAATGTCGGGGATTCAAGACTCACGGGTTAGGTCGATGCTCCTAGAGAAACGAGATCAAAAGATAGTAAAATTTAGGGGAAATGAGTAAAAATGAAGGGAGAAAGTAGTGAAAGACTATTCATGTATATATGAGCGCGAGAAGCAGACATTTTAGATCATACCACCACTAATTCATCGGATCCCGTCATCATTCCAAAGTTAAATGTAGGTTGCTGAGAGTAGTCTAGGATGGGTGACCACTTGATTTGTCCTCTTGTTGAACGCATTCTTTTTTCTATTATTGTTTCACTTTTTGCCCTGATGTGTAATGGAAATATTTCACTAGAGAACATCCTCTAGTAGAACTTATGTAATGATGTCGGGGATTCAAGACTCCGGGTTAGCTCGATGCTCCTAGTGAAACGAGATCAAAACATAGTAAAATTTAGGGGAAATGAGTAAAAATGAAGGGAGAAAGTAGTGAAAGACTATTCATGTATATATGAGCGCGAGAAGCAGACATTTTAGATCATACCACCACTAATTCATCGGATCCCGTCATCATTCCAAAGTTAAATGTAGGTTCCTGAGAGTAGTCTAGGATGGGTGACCACTTGATTTGTCCTCTTGTTGAACGCATTCTTTTTTCTATTATTGTTTCACTTTTTGCCCTGATGTGTAATGGAAACATTTCACTAGAGAACATCCTCTAGTAGAACTTATGTAATGATGTCGGGGATTCAAGACTCCGGGTTAGCTCGATGCTCCTAGTGAAACGAGATCAAAACATAGTAAAATTTAAGAGAAATGAGTGAAAATGAAGGGAGAAAGTAGTGAAATACTATTCATGTATATATGAGCGCGAGAAGCAGACATTTTAGATCATACCACCACTAATTCATCGGATCCTGTCATCATTCCAAAGTTAAATGTAGGTTGCTGAGAGTAGTATAGGATGGGTGACCTCTTGATTTGTCCTCTTGTTGAACGCATTCTTTTTTCTATTATTGTTTCAATTTTTGCCCTGATGTGTAATGGAAACATTTAACTAGAGAACATCCTCTAGTAGAACTTATGTAATGATGTCGGGATTCAAGACTGCGGGTTAGCTCGATGCTCCTAGAGAAACGAGATCAAAACGTAGTAAAATTTAAGAGAAATGAGTGAAAATGAAGGGAGAAAGTAGTGAAAGACTATTCATGTATATATGAGTGCGAGAAGCAGACATTTTAGATCATACCACCACTAATTCATCGAATCCTGTCATCATTCCAAAGTTAAATGTAGGTTGCTGAGAGTAGTATAGGATGGGTGACCTCTTGATTTGTCCTCTTGTTGAACGCATTCTTTTTTCTATTATTGTTTCAATTTTTCCCCTGATGTGTAATGGAAACATTTACCTAGAGAACATCCTCCAGTAGAACTTATGTAATGATGTCGGGGATTCAAGATCGCGGGTTAGCTCGATGCTCCTAGAGAAACGAGATCAAAACAGAGTAAAAGTTTAAGAGAAATGAGTGAAAATGAAGAGAGAAAGTAGTGAAAGACTATTCATGTATATATGAGTGCAAGAAGCGGACATTTGAGATCATACCACCGCTAATTCATTGGATCCCGTCATAATTCCAAAGTTAAATGTAGGTTGCTGAGAGTAGTCTAGGATGGGTAACCTCTTGATTTGTCCTCTTGTTGAACGCATTATTTTTTCTATTATTGTTTCAATTTTTCCCCGATGTGTAATGGAAACATTTAACTAGAGAACATCCTCTAGTAGAACTTATGTAATGATGTCGGGGATTCAAGACTACGGGTTAGCTCGATGCTCCTAGAGAAACGAGATCAAAACATAGTAAAAATTAAGAGAAATGAGTGAAAATGAAGGGAGAAAGTAGTGAAAGACTATTCATATACATATGAGCGCGAGAAGCAGACGGTTATGATCATACCACCACTAATTCATCGGATCCCGTCATCATTCCGAAGTTAAATGTACTTGGCTAAGAGTAGTCTAGGATGGGTGACCTCTTGATTTGTCCTCTTGTTGAATGCATTCATTTTTCTATTATTGTTTCAATTTTTGCCCAATGTGTAATGGAAACTTGTAACTAGAGAACATCCTCTAGTAGAACTTATGTAATGATGTCAGGGATTCAAGACTGCGGGTTAGGACGATGCTCCTAGAGAAACGAGATCAAAAGATAGTAAAATTTAGGGGAAATGAGTAAAAATGAAGGGAGAAAGTAGTGAAAGACTATTCATGTATATATGAGCGCGAGAAGCAGACATTTTAGATCATACCACCACTAATTCATCGGATCCCGTCATCATTCCAAAGTTAAATGTAGGTTACCGAGAGTAGTCTAGGATGGGTGACCACTTGATTTGTCCTCTTGTTGAACGCATTCTTTTTTCTATTATTGTTTCACTTTTTGCCCTGATGTGTAATGGAAACATTTCACTAGAGAACATCCTCTAGTAGAACTTATGTAATGATGTCGGGGATTCAAGACTCCGGTTAGCTCGATGCTCCTAGTGAAACGAGATCAAAACATAGTAAAATTTAAAGAAATGAGTGAAAATGAAGGGAGAAAGTAGTGAAAGACTATTCATGTATATATGAGCGCGAGAAGCGGACATTTTAGATCATACCACCACTAATTCATCGGATCCCGTCATCATTCCAAAGTTAAATGTAGGTTACCGAGAGTAGTCTAGGATGGGTGACCTCTTGATTTGTCCTCTTGTTGAACGCATTCTTTTTTCTATTATTGTTTCAATTTTTGCCCCGATGTGTAATGGAAACATTTACCTAGAGAACATCCTCTAGTAGAACTTATGTAATGATGTCGGGGATTCAAGACTGCGGGTTAGCTCGATGCTCCTAGAGAAACGAGATCAAAACATAGTAAAATTTAAGAGAAATGAGTGAAAATGAAGGGAGAAAGTAGTGAAAGACTATTCATGTATATATGAGTGCGAGAAGCGTACATTTGAGATCATACCACCACTAATTCATCGATCCCGTCATAATTCCAAAGTTAAATGTAGGTTGCCGAGAGTAGTCTAGGATGGGTAACCTCTTGATTTGTCCTCTTGTTGAACACATTCTTTTTTCTATTATTGTTTCAATTTTTCCCCCGATGTGTAATGGAAACATTTAACTAGAGAACATCCTCTATGGTAGAACTTATGTAATGATGTCGGGGATTCAAGACTACGGGTTAGCTCGATGCTCCTAGAGAAACGAGATCAAAACATAGTAAAATTTAAGAGAAATGAGTGAAAATGAAGGGAGAAAGTAGTGAAAGACTATTCATGTATATATGAGTGCGAGAAGCCGGACATTTTAGATCATACCACCACTAATTCATCGGATCCCGTCATCATTCCAAAGTTAAATGTAGGTTGCTGAGAGTAGTCTAGGATGGGTGACCTCTTGATTTGTCCTCTTGTTGAATGCATTCTTTTTTCTATTATTGTTTCAATTTTTGCCCTGATGTGTAATGGAAACATTTAACTAGAGAACATCCTCTAGTAGAACTTATGTAATGATGTCGGGGATTCAAGATTGCGGGTTAGGACGATGCTCCTAGAGAAACGAGATCAAAAGATAGTAAAATTTAAGAGAAATGAGTGAAAAATGAAGGGAGAAAGTAGTGAAAGACTATTCATGTATATATGAGTGCGAGAAGCAGACATTTTAGATCATACCACCACTAATTCATCGGATCCCGTCATCATTCCAAAGTTAAATGTAGGTTGCTGAGAGTAGTCTAGGATGGGTGACCACTTGATTTGTCCTCTTGTTGAACGCATTCTTTTTTCTATTATTGTTTCAATTTTTGCCCTGATGTGTAATGGAAACATTTAACTAGAGAACATCCTCTAGTAGAACTTATGTAATGATGTCGCGGATTCAAGACTCGCGGGTTAGCTCGATGCTCCTAGAGAAACGAGATCAAAACATAGTAAAATTTAAGAGAAATGAGTGAAAATGAAGGGAGAAAGTAGTGAAAGACTATTCATGTACATATGAGTGCGAGAAAGCGGACATTTGAGATCATACCACCACTAATTCATCGGATCCCATCATCATTCCAAAGTTAAATGTTGTTGGCTAAGAGTAGTCTAGGATGGGTGACCTCTTGATTTGTCCTCTTGTTCAACGCATTATTTTTTCTATTATTGTTTCAATTTTTGCCCCACGACGTGTAATGGAAACATTTAACTAGAGAACATCCTCTAAGTAGAAGTTATGTAATGATGTCGGGGATTCAAGAGTGCGGGATAGTTCGATGCTCCTAGTAGAAACGAGATCAAAAGGTAGTAAAATTTAAGAGAAATGAGTGAAAATGAAGGGAGAAAGTAGTGAAAGACTATTCATGTATATATGAGCGAGAAGCGGACATTTTAGATCATACCACCACTAATTCATCGGATCCCGTCATCATTCCAAAGTTAAATGTAGGGTGCCGAGAGTAGTATGGGATGGGTGACCTCTTGATTTGTCCTCTTGTTGAACGCATTCTTTTTTCTATTATTGTTTCAATTTTTGCCCCGATGTGTAATGGAAACATTTAACTAGAGAACATCCTCTAGTAGAACTTATGTAATGATGTCGGGGATTCAAGATAGCGGGTTAGCTCGATGCTCCTAGAAAAACGAGATCAAAACAGAGTAAAATTTAAGAGAAATGAGTGAAAATGAAGAGAGAAAGTAGTGAAAGACTATTCATGTATATATGAGTGCGAGAAGCAGACATTTGAGATCATACCACCACTAATTCATCGGATCCCGTCATCATTCCAAAGTTAAATGTAGTTGGCTTAGAGTAGTCTAGGATGGGTGACCTCTTGATTTGTCCTCTTGTTGAACACATTCTTTTTTCAATTATTGTTTCAATTTTTGCCACTGATGTGTAATGGAAACATTTAACTAGAGAACATCATCTAGTAGAACCTATGTAATGATGTCGAGGATTCAAGATCGTGGGATAGTTCGATGCTCCTAGAGAAACGAGATCAAAACGTAGTAAAATTTAAGAGAAATGAGTGAAAATGAAGGGAGAAAGTAGTGAAAGACTATTCATGTATATATGAGTGCGAGAAGAACATTTTAGATCATACCACCACTAATTCTTCATATCCCGTAATCATTCCAAAGTTAAATGTAGGTTGGTGAGAGTAGTCTAGGATGGGTGACCTCTTAATTTGTCCTCTTGTTGAACGCATTCTTTTTTTCTATTATTGTTTCAATTTTTGCCCTAATGTGTAATGGAAACATTTAACTAGAGAACATCCTCTAGTAGAACTTATGTAATGATGTCGGGGATTCAAGACTACGGGTTAGCTCGATGCTCCTAGAGAAACGTGATCAAAACGTAGTAAAAATTAAAAGAAATGAGTGAAAATGAAGGGAGAAAGTAGTGAAAGACTATTCATATACATATGAGTGCGAGAAGCGACAGTTTAGATCATACCACCACTAATTCATCGGATCCCGTCATCATTCGAAAGTTAAATGTACTTGGCTAAGAGTAGTCTAGGATGGGTGACCTCTTGATTTTTCCTCTGGTTGAATGCATTCTTTTTTCTATTATTGTTTCCAATTTTTGCCCAATGTGTAATGGAAACTTGTAACTAGAGAACATCCTCTAGTAGAACTTATGTAATGATGTCGGGGATTCAAGGTCTTGCGGTTAGGTCGATGCTCCTAGAGAAACGAGATCAAAACATAGTAAAATTTAAGAGAAATGAGTAAAAATGAAGGGAGAAAGTAGAGAAAGACTATTCATGTATATATGAGCGCGAGAAGCAGACATTTGAGATCATACCACCACTAATTCATCGGATCCCGTCATCATTCCAAAGTTAAATGTAGGTTGGCCGAGAGTAGTCTAGGATGGGTGACCTCTTGATTTGTCCTCTTGTTCAACGCATTCTTTTTTCTATTATTGTTTCAATTTTTGCCCCGATGTGTAATGGAAACATTTAACTAGAGAACATCCTCTAGTAGAACTTATGTAATTATGTCGCGAATTCAAGATCTCGGGTTAGCTCGATGCTCCTAGAGAAACGAGATCAAAACATAGTAAAATTTAAGAGAAATGAGTGAAAATGAAGGGAGAAAGTAGTGAAATACTATTCATGTATATATGAGTGCGAGAAGCGAGCATTTGAGATCATACCACCACTAATTCATCGGATCCCATCATCATTCCAAAGTTAAATGTTGTTGGCTAAGAGTAGTCTAGGATGGGTGACCTCTTGATTTGTCCTCTTGTTGAACGCATTATTTTTTCTATTATTGTTTCAATTTTTGCCCTGATGTGTAATGGAAACATTTAACTAGAGAACATCCTCTAGTAGAACTTATGTAATTATGTCGCGGATTCAAGGTCTACGGGTTAGCTCGATGCTCCTAGAGAAACGAGATCAAAACATAGTAAAATTTAAGAGAAATGAGTGAAAATGAAGGGAGAAATTAGTGGAATACTATTCATGTATATATGAGTGCGAGAAGCGGACATTTGAGATCATACCACCACTAATTCATCGGATCCCGTGATCATTCCAAAGATAAATGTTGTTGGCTAAGAGTAGTCTAGGATGGGTGACCTCTTGATTTGTTCTCTTGTTGAACGCATTATTTTTTTCTATTATTGTTTCAATTTTTGCCATGATGTGTAATGGAAACATTTAACTAGAGAACATCCTCTAGTAGAACTTATGTAATGATGTCGGGGATTCAAGGTCGCAGGATAGTTCGATGCTCGTAGTAGGAACGAGATCAAAAGGTAGTAAAATTTAAGAGAAATAAGTGAAAATGAAGGGAAAAAGTAGTGAAAGACTATTCATGTATATATGAGTGCGAGAAGCGGACATTTTAGATCATACCACCACTAATTCATCGGATCCTCGTCATCATTCCAAAGTTAAATGTAGGTTGTTGAGAGTAGTATAGGATGGGTGACCTCTTGATTTGTCCTCTTGTTGAACGCATTCTTTTTTCTATTATTGTTTCAATTTTTGCCACTGATGTGTAATGGAAACATTTAACTAGAGAACATCCTCCGGTAGAACTTATGTAATGATGTCGGGGATTCAAGACGGCTGTGGTTAGTTCGATGCTCCTAGAAAAACGAGATCAAAAAAGAGTAAAATTTAAGAGAAATGAGTGAAAATGAAGGAGAGAAAGTAGTGAAAGACTATTCATGTATATATGAGTGCGAGAAGCGACATTTGAGATCATACCACCGCTAATTCATTGGATCCCGTCATCATTCCAAAGTTAAATGTAGTTGGCTTAGAGTAGTCTAGGATGGGTGACCTCTTGATTTGTCCTCTTGTTGAACACATTCTTTTTTCAATTATTGTTTCAATTTTTGCCCTGATGTGTAATGGAAACATTTAACTAGAGAACATCCTCTAGTAGAACTTATGTAATGATGTCGGGGATTCAAGACTGCGGGTTAGCTCGATGCTCCTAGGGAAACGAGATCAAAACGTAGTAAAATTTAAGAGAAATGAGTGAAAATGAAGGGAGAAAGTAGTGAAAGACTATTCATGTATATATGAGTGCGAAAGCGGACATTTGAGATCATACCACCACTAATTCATCATATCCCGTAATCATTCCGAAGTTAAATGTAGTTGGTGAGAGTAGTCTAGGATGGGTGATCTCTTAATTTGTCCTCTTGTTGAACGCATTCTTTTTTCTATTATTGTTTCAATTTTTGCCCTAATGTGTAATGGAAACATTTAACTAGAGAACATCCTCTAATAGAACTTATGTAATGATGTCAGGGATTGAAGACTGCGGGTTAGGTCGATGCTCCTAGAGAAACGAGATCAAAACATAGTAAAATTTAAGAGAAATGAGTAAAAATGAAGGGAGAAAGTAGTGAAAGACTATTCATGTATATATGAGTGCGAGAAGCGGACATTTGAGATCATACCACCACTAATTCATCGGATCCCGTCATCATTCCAAAGTTAAATGTAGTTGACCGAGAGTAGTCTAGGATGGGTGACCACTTGATTTGTCCTCTTTTTGAACGCATTCTTTTTTCTATTATTGTTTCAATTTTTGCCCTGATGTGTAATGGAAACATTTAACTAGAGAACATCCTCTAGTAGAACTTATGTAATTATGTCGCGGATTCAAATCTGCGGGTTAGCTCGATGCTCCTAGAGAAACGAGATCAAAACATAGTAAAATTTAAGAGAAATGAGTGAAAATGAAGGGAGAAAGTAGTGAAAGACTATTCATGTATATATGGGTGCGAGAAGCAGACATTTGAGATCATACCACCACTAATTAATCGGATCCCGTCATCATTCCAATGTTAAATGTAGTTGTTGAGACTAGTCTAGGATGGGTGACCTCTTGATTTGTCCTCTTGTTGAACGCATTCTTTTTTCAATTATTGTTTCAATTTTTGCCCCGATGTGTAATGGAAACATTTAACTAGAGAACATCCTCTAGTAGAACCTATGTAATGATGTCGAGGATTCAAGATTGCGGGATAGTTCGATGCTCCTAGAGAAACGAGATCAAAACGTAGTAAAATTTAAGAGAAATGAGTGAAAATGAAGGGAGAAAGTAGTGAAAGACTATTCATGTATATATGAGTGCGAGAAGCGGACATTTTAGATCATACCACCACTAATTCATCGGATCCAGTAATCATTCCAAAGTTAAATGTAGTTGGTCGAGAGTAGTCTAGGATGGGTGACCTCTTGATTTGTCCTCTTGTTGAACGCATTCTTTTTTCTATTATTGTTTCAATTTTTCCCCTCGATGTGTAATGGAAACATTTAACTAGAGAACATCCTCCGGTAGATCTTATGTAATGATGTCGGGGATTCAAGACTACGGGTTAGCTCGATGCTCCTAGGAGAAACGAGATCAAAACATAGTAAAAATTTAAGAGAAATGAGTGAAAATGAAGGGAGAAAGTAGTGAAAGACTATTCATATATATATGAGTGCGAGAAGCGGGGTTTATGATCATACCACCACTAATTCATCGGATCCCGTCATCATTCCAAAGTTAAATGTACTTGGCCGAGAGTAGTCTAGGATGGGTGACCTCTTGATTTTTCCTCTTGTTGAACACATTCTTTTTTTCTATTATTGTTTCAATTTTTGCCCCGATGTGTAATGGAAACATTTAACTAGAGAACATCCTCTAGTAGAACTTATGTAATGATGTCGCGGATTCAAGATCATTGGTTTGCTCGATGCTCCTAGAGAAACGAGATCAAAACGTAGTAAAATTTAAGAGAAATGAGTGAAAATGAAGGGAGAAAGTAGTGAAATACTATTCATGTATATATGAGTGCGAGAAGCGGGCATTTGAGATCATACCACCACTAATTCATCGGGATCTCTTCATCATTCCAAAGTTAAATGTAGGTTGCTAAGAGTAGTCTTGGATGGGTGACCTCTTCATTTGTCCTTATGTTGAACGCATTCTTTTTTCTATTATTGTTTCAATTTTTCCCCCGATGTGTAATGGAAACATTTAACTAGAGAACATCCTCTGCAACTTATGTAATTATGTCGCGGATTCAAGATCACGTGGTTAGCTCGATGCTCCCAGAGAAACGAGATAAAAACATAGTAAAATTTAAGAGAAATGAGTGAAAATGAAGGGAGAAAGTAGTGAAATACTATTCATGTATATATGAGTGCGAGAACAGGCATTTGAGATCATACCACCACTAATTCATCGGATCCCATCATCATTCCAAAGTTAAATGTTGTTGGCTAAGAGTAGTCCGAGATGGGTGACCTCTTGATTTGTCCTCTTTGTTGAACGCATTATTTTTTCTATTATTGTTTCAATTTTTGCCCCCGATGTGTAATGGAAACATTTAACTAGAGAACATCCTCTAGTAGAACTTATGTAATGATGTCGCGGATTCAAGACCGGGATAGCTCGATGCTCCTAGAGAAACGAGATCAAAACATAGTAAAATTTAAGAGAAATGAGTGAAAATGAAGGGAGAAAGTAGTGAAAGACTATTCATGTATATATGAGTGCGAGAAGCGGACATTTGAGATCATACCACCGCTAATTCACCGGATCTCGTCATCATTCCAAAGTTAAATGTAGTTTGTTGAGAGTAGTGTTGGATGGGTGACCTCTTGATTTGTCCTCTTGTTGAACGCATTCTTTTTTCTATTATTGTTTCAATTTTTGCCCCGATGTGTAATGGAAACATTTAACTAGAGAACATCCTCTAGTAGAACTTATGTAATGATGTCGGGGATTCAAGACTGGGATAGTTCGATGCTCCTAGAGAAACGAGATCAAAACGTAGTAAAATTTAAGAGAAATGAGTGAAAATGAAGGGAGAAAGTAGTGAAAGACTATTCATGTATATATGAGTGCGAGAAGCGGACATTTTAGATCATACCACCACTAATTCATCGGATCCCGTCATCATTCCAAAGTTAAATGTAGTTGGCTAAGAGTAGTCTAGGATGGGTGACCTCTTGATTTGTCCTCTTGTTGAACGCATTCTTTTTTCTATTATTGTTTCAATTTTTGCCCTGATGTGTAATGGAAACATTTAACTAGAGAACATCCTCTAGTAGAACTTATGTAATGATGTCGCGGATTCAAGACCGCGGGTTAGCTCGATTGCTCCTAGAGAAACGAGATCAAAACGTAGTAAAATTTAAGAAAATGAGTGAAAATGAAGGGAGAAAGTAGTGAAAGACTATTCATGTATATATGAGTGCGAGAAGCAGGCATTTGAGATCATACCACCACTAATTCATCGGATCTCTTCATCATTCCAAAGTTAAATGTAGTTGCCGAGAGTAGTCTAGGATGGGTGACCTCTTGATTTGTCCTTATGTTGAACGCATTCTTTTTTCTATTATTGTTTCAATTTTTGCCCGGATGTGTAATGGAAACATTTAACTAGAGAACATCCTCTAGTAGAACTTATGTAATGATGTCGCGGATTCAAGACTGCGGGTTAGCTCGATGCTCCTAGAGAAACGAGATCAAAACATAGTAAAATTTAAGAGAAATGAGTGAAAATGAAGGGAGAAAGTAGTGAAATACTATTCATGTATATATGAGTGCGAGAAGCAGGCATTTGAGATCATACCACCACTAATTCATCGGATCCCATCATCATTCCAAAGTTAAATGTTGTTGGCTAAGAGTAGTCTAGGATGGGTGACCTCTTGATTTGTCCTCTTGTTGAACGCATTATTTTTTCTATTATTGTTTCAATTTTTGCCACGATGTGTAATGGAAACATTTAACTAGAGAACATCCTCTAGTAGAACTTATGTAATGATGTCGCGGATTCAAGACTGCGGGTTAGCTCGATGCTCCTAGAGAAACGAGATCAAAACATAGTAAAATTTAAGAGAAATGAGTGAAAATGAAGGGAGAAAGTAGTGAAAGACTATTCATGTATATATGAGTGCGAGAAGCAGACATTTGAGATCATACCACCACTAATTCATCGGATCCCGTCATCATTCCAAAGTTAAATGTAGTTGGCCGAGAGTAGTCTAGGATGGGTGACTTCTTGATTTGTCCTCTTGTTGAACGCATTCTTTTTTTCTATTATTGTTTCAATTTTTGCCCTGATGTGTATTGGAAACATTTAACTAGAGAACATCCTCTAGTAGAACCTATGTAATGATGTCGAGGATTCAAAACTATGGGATAGTTCGATGCTCCTAGAGAAACGAGATCAAAACGTAGTAAAATTTAAGAGAAATGAGTGAAAATGAAGGGAGAAAGTAGTGAAAGACTATTCATGTATATATGAGCGCGAGAAGCATACAGTTTAGATCATATCACCACTAATTCATCGGATCCCGTCATCATTCCAAAGTTAAATGTAGTTTGCTTAGAGTAGTCTAGGATGGGTGACCTCTTGATTTGTCCTCTTGTTGAACGCATTCTTTTTTCTATTATTGTTTCAATTTTTGCCTCGATGTGTAATGGAAACATTTAACTAGAGAACATCCTCTAGTAGAACTTATGTAATGATGTCGGGGATTCAAGATCTGCAGAGTTAGGTCGATGCTCCTAGAGAAACGAGATCAAAACGTAGTAAAATTTAAGAGAAATGAGTGAAAATGAAGGGAGAAAGTAGTGAAAGACTATTCATGTATATATGAGCGCGAGAAGCGGACATTTTAGATCATACCACCACTAATTCATCGGATCCCGTCATCATTCCAAAGTTAAATGTAGGTTGGCGAAGAGTAGTCTAGGATGGGTGACCTCTTGATTTGTCCTCTTGTTGAACGCATTCTTTTTTTCTATTATTGTTTCAATTTTTGCCCCGATGTGTAATGGAAACATTTAACTAGAGAACATCCTCTAGTAGAACTTATGTAATGATGTCGGGGATTCAAGGCTGCGGGTTAGCTCGATGCTCCTAGAGAAACGAGATCAAAACATAGTAAAATTTAAGAGAAATGAGTGAAAATGAAGGGAGAAAGTAGTGAAAGACTATTCATGTATATATGAGCGCGAGAAGTAGACATTTTAGATCATACCACCACTAATTCATCGGATCTCGTCATCATTCCAAAGTTAAATGTAGTTGGCCGAGAGTAGTATAGGATGGGTGACCTCTTGATTTGTCCTCTTGTTGAACGCATTATTTTTTCTATTATTGTTTCAATTTTTGCCCCGATGTGTAATGGAAACATTTAACTAGAGAACATCCTACAAGTAGAACTTATGTAATTATGTCCCGGATTCAAGACTACGGGTTAGCTCGATGCTCCTAGAGAAACGAGATCAAAACATAGTAAAATTTAAGAGAAATGAGTGAAAATGAAGGGAGAAAGTTGTGAAAGACTATTCATGTATATATGAGTGCGAGAAGCGGACATTTGAGATCATACCACCACTAATTCATCGGATCCCATCATCATTCCAAAGTTAAATGTTGTTGGCTAAGAGTAGTCTAGGATGGGTGACCTCTTGATTTGTCCTCTTGTTGAAAGCATTATTTTTTTTATTATTGTTTGAATTTTTGCCCCGATGTGTAATGGAAACATGTAACTAGAGAACATCCTCTAGTAGAACTTATGTCATGATGTCAGGGATTCAAGACTGCGGGTTAGGTCGATGCTCCTAGAGAAACGAGATCAAAACGTAGTAAATTTTAAGAGAAATGAGTGAAAATGAAGGGAGAAAGTAGAGAATGACTATTCATGTATATATGAGCGCGAGAAGTAGACATTTTAGATCATACCACCACTAATTCATCGCATCCCGTCATCATTCCGAAGTTAAATGTAGTTGGCTGAGAGTAGTATAGGATGGGTGACCTCTTGATTTGTCCTCTTGTTGAACGCATTATTTTTTCTATTATTGTTTCAATTTTTGCCCTGATGTGTAATGGAAACATTTAACTAGAGAACATCCTCTAGTAGAACTTATGTAATGATGTCAGGGATTCAAGACTACGGGTTAGCTCGATGCTCCTAGAGAAACGAGATCAAAACATAGTAAAATTTAAGAGAAATGAGTGAAAATGAAGGGAGAAAGTAGTGAAAGACTATTCATATACATATGAGCGCGAGAAGCGGACAGTTATGATCATACCACCACTAATTCATCGGATCTCGTCATCATTCCGAAGTTAAATGTACTTGGCTAAGAGTAGTCTAGGATGGGTGACCTCTTCATTTGTCCTCTTGTTGAATGCATTCTTTTTTCTATTATTGTTTCAATTTTTGCCCAATGTGTAATGGAAACATTGTAACTAGAGAACATCCTCTAGTAGAACTTATGTAATGATGTCGGGGATTCAAGATTGCGGGTTAGGTCGATGCTCCTAGAGAAACGAGATCAAAACATAGTAAAATTTAAGAGAAATGAGTGAAAATGAAGGGAGAAAGTAGTGAAAGACTATTCATGTATATATGAGCGCGAGAAGCGGACATTTGAGATCATACCACCACTAATTCATCGGATCCCATCATCATTCCAAAGTTAAATGTAGGTTAGCTGAGAGTAGTCTAGGATGGGTGACCTCTTGATTTGTCCTCTTGTTGAACGCATTCTTTTTTCTATTATTGTTTCAATTTTTGCCCCGATGTGTAATGGAAACATTTAACTAGAGAACATCCTCTAGTAGAACTTATGTAATGATGTCGCGGATTCAAGATTGCGGGTTAGCTCGATGCTCCTAGAGAAACGAGATCAAAACATAGTAAAATTTAAGAGAAATGAGTGAAAATGAAGGGAGAAAGTAGTGAAAGACTATTCATGTATATATGAGTGCGAGAAGCGACATTTGAGATCATACCACCACTAATTCATCGGATCCCGTCATCATTCCAAAGTTAAATGTAGTTGGCTGAGAGTAGTCTCAGATGGGTGACCTCTTGATTTGTCCTCTTGTTGAACGCATTCTTTTTTCTATTATTGTTTCAATTTTTGCCCCGATGTGTAATGGAAACATTTAACTAGAGAACATCCTCTAGTAGAACTTATGTAATGATGTCGGGGATTCAAGATCATGGGATAGTTCGATGCTCCTAGAGAAACGAGATCAAAACGTAGTAAAATTTAAGAGAAATGAGTGAAAATGAAGGGAGAAAGTAGTGAAAGACTATTCATGTATATATGAGTGCGAGAAGAGACATTTTAGATCATACCACCACTAATTCATCGGATCCCGTCATCATTCCAAAGTTAAATGTACTGGCCTAGAGTAGTCTGATGGGTGACCTCTCGATTTGTCCTCTTGTTGAACGCATTATTTTTTCTATTATTGTTTCAATTTTTGCCCCCGATGTGTAATGGAAACATTTAACGAGAGAACATCCTCTAGTAGAAATTATGTAATGATGTCAGGGATTGAAGACTGTGGGATAGTTCGATGCTCCTAGAGAAACAAGATCAAAAGGTAGTAAAATTTAAGAGAAATGAGTGAAAATGAAGGGAGAAAGTAGTGAAAGACTATTCATGTACATATGAGTGCGAGAAGCAGGCATTTAAGATCATACCACCACTAATTCATCGGATCCCGTCATCATTCCAAAGTTAAATGTACTTGGCTGAGAGTAGTCTAGGATGGGTGACCTCTTGATTTGTCCTCTTGTTGAACGCATTCTTTTTTCTATTATTGTTTCAATTTTTGCCCCGATGTGTAATGGAAACATTTAACTAGAGAACATCCCCTAAGAGAACTTATGTAATGATGTCGGGGATTCAAGACCGCGGGTTAGTTCGATGCTCCTAGAGAAACGAGATCAAAACATAGTAAAATTTAAGAGAAATGAGTGAAAAAGAAGGGAGAAAGTAGGGAAAGACTATTCATGTACATATGAGCGCGAGAAGCAGACATTTGAGATCATACCACCACTAATTCACTCGATCCCGTCATCATTCCGAAGTTAAATGTACTTGGCTGAGAGTAGTCTAGGATGGGTGACCTCGATTTGTCCTCTTGTTGAACGCATTCTTTTTTCCTATTATTGTTTCAATTTTTGCCCCGATGTGTAATGGAAACATTTAACTAGAGAACATCCTCTAGTAGAACCTACGTAATGATGTCGGGGATTCAAGACTGCAGGATAGTTTGATGCTCCTAGAGAAACAAGATCAAAACAAAGTAAAATTTAAGAGAAATGAGTGAAAATGAAGGGAGAAAGTAGTGAAAGACTATTCATGTACATATGACCGCGAGAAGCAGACATTTGAGATCATACTACCACTAATTCATCGGATCCCGTCATCATTCCAAAGTTAAATGTAGTTTGCTGAGAGTAGTCTAGGATGGGTGACCTCTGATTTGTTCTCTTGTTGAACGCATTCTTTTTTCTATTATTGTTTCAATTTTTGCCCCGATGTGTAATGGAAACATTTAACTAGAGAACATCCTCTAGTAGAACATATATAATGATGTCGGGATTCAAGACCGCGGAATAGTTCGATGCTCCTAGAGAAACGAGATCAAAACACAGTAAAATTACGTAAAATGAGTGAAAATGAAGGGAGAAAGTAGTGAAAGATTATTCATGTACATATGACCGCGAGAAGCAGACATTTGATATCATACTACCACTAATTCATCGGATCCCGTCATCATTCCAAAGTTAAATGTAGTTGGCTGAGAGTAGTCTAGGATGGGTGACCTCTTGATTTGTTCTCTTGTTGAACACATTCTTTTTTCTATTATAGTTTCAATTTTTGCCCTGATGTGTAATGGAAACATTTAACTAGAGAACATCCTCTAGTAGAACATATGTAATGATGTCGAGGGATTCAAGATCAGGAATAGTTCGATGCTCCTAGAGAAACGAGATCAAAACATAGTAAAATTTAAGAGAAATGATTGAAAATGAAGGGAGAAAGTAGTGAAAGACTATTCATGTATATATGAACGCGAGAAGCGGTTTGAGTTCATACCACCAGTAATTCATCAGATCCCGTCATTATTCCTAGGTTAAATGTACTTGGCTGAGAGTAGTCTAGGATAGGTGACCTCTTGATTTTTCCTCTTGTAGAACGCATTATTTTTTCTATTATTGTTTCAATTTTTGCCCTGATGTGTAATGGAAACATTTAACTAGAGAACATCCTCTAGTAGAACTTATGTAATGATGTCAGGGATTCAAGACAGCGGGATAGTTCGATGCTCCTAGAGAAACGAGATCAAAACGTAGTGAAATTTAAGAGAAATGAGTGAAAACGAAGGGAGAAAGAATTGAAAGCCTATTCATGTACATATGAGCGCGAAGGCAGTACATTTAAGATCGTACCACCGCTAATTCATCAGATCCCGTCATCATTCTGAAGTTAAATGTACTTGGCTGAGAGTAGTCTAGGATGGGTGACCTCTTGATTTGTCTCTTGTTGAATGCATTCTTTTTTCAATTATTGTTTCATTTTTTGCCCTGATGTGTAATAGAAACATTTAACTAGAGAACATCCTCTAGTAGAACTTATGTAATGATGTCAGGGATTCAAGACTACGGGATAGTTTGCTGCTCCTAGAGAAACGAGATCAAAACATAGTAAACTTTAAGAGAAATGAGTGAAAATGAAGGGAGAAAGTAGTGAAAGACTACGCATGTACATATGAGCGCGAGAACCAGACATTTGAGATCATACCACCAGTAATTCATCGGATCCCGTCATAATTCCGATGTTAAATGTACTTGGCTGAGAGTAGTCTAGGATGGGTGACCTCTTGTTGAATGCATTCTTTTTTCTATTATTGTTTCAATTTTTTTGCCTGATGTGTAATGGAAACATTTAACTAGAGAACATCCTCTAGTAGAACATATGTAATGATGTCGGGGATTCAAGACTTCGGAATAGTTTGATGCTCCTAGAGAAACGAGATCAAAACGCAGTAAAATTTAAGAGAAATGAGTGAAAATGAAGGGAGAAAGTAGTGAAAGACTATTCATGTACATATGAGCGCGAGAAGTAGACATTTGATATCATACTACCACTAATTCATCGGATCCCGTCATCATTCCAAAGTTAAATGTAGTTTGCCGAGAGTAGTCTAGGATGGGTGACCTCGATTTGTTCTCTTGTTGAACGCATTCTTTTTTCTATTATAGTTTCAATTTTTGCCCTGATGTGTAATGGAAACATTTAACTAGAGAACATCCTCTAGTAGAACATATATAATGATGTTGGGGATTCAAGACTGCGGAATAGTTCGATGCTCCTAGAGAAACGAGATCAAAACGTAGTAAAATTTAAGAGAAATGAGTGAAAATGAAGGGAGAAAGTAGTGAAAGACTATTCATGTACATATGAGCGCGAGAAGCGTACGGTTAAGATCATACCACCAAGAATTCATCGTATCCCGTCATCATTCCGAGGTTAAATGTACTTGGTTAAATTAGTCTCGGATAGGTGACCTCTTGATTTGTCCTCTTGTAGAACGCATTCTTTTTTCTATTATTGTTTCAATTTTTGCCCTGATGTGTAATGGAAACATTTAACTAGAGAACATCCTCTAGTAGAACTTATGTAATCATGTCGTGGATTCAAGATCGCGGGATAGTTTGATGCTCCTAGAGAAACGAGATCAAAACATAGTAAAATTTAAGAGGAAATGATTGAAAATGAAGGGAGAAAGTAGTGAAAGACTATTCATGTACATATGAGCGCGAGAAGCGACATTTGAGATCATACCACCACTAATTCATCGAATCCCGTCATCTTTCCAATGTTAAAAGTAGTTGGCCGAGAGTAGTCTAGGATGGGTGACCTCTTGGTTTGTTCTCTTGTTGAATGCATTTTTTTTTCTATTATTGTTTCAATTTTTTGCCCCGATGTGTAATGGAAACATTTAAACAAAGGGACATCCTCTAAGAGAACATATGTAATGATGTCAGGGATTCAAGACTGCGGAATAGTTCGATGCTCCTAGAGAAACGAGATCAAAACGCAGTAAAATTTAACAGAAATGAGTGAAAATGAAGGGAGAAAGTAGTGAAAGATTATTCATGTACATATGACCGCGAGAAGCAGACATTTGATATCATACTACCACTAATTGATGTGATCCCGTCATCATTCCAAAGTTAAATGTATTTTCTGAGAGTAGTCTGGATGGGTGACCTCTTGATTTGTTCTCTTGTTGAACGCATATTCTTTTTTTTCTATTACAGTTTCAATTTTTGCCCCGATGTGTAATGGAAACATTTAACTAGAGAAACATCCTTTAGTAGAACATATAATGATGTCGAGATTCAAGTTGCGGAATAGTTCGATGCTCCTGTGAGAAACGAGATCAAAACATAGTAAAATTTAAGAGAAATGAGATTGAAAATGAAGGGAGAAAGTAGTGAAAGACTATTCATGTACATATGAACACGAGAAGCAACATTTGCTAGTTCATACCACCAAGACTTCATCAGATCCCGTCATTATTCCTAGGTTAAATGTACTTGGCTGAGAGTAGTCTAGGATAGGTGACCTCTTGATTTTTCCTCTTGTAGAACGCATTATTTTTTCTATTATTGTTTCAATTTTTGCCCTGATGTGTAATGGAAACATTTAACTAGAGAACATCCTCTAGTAGAACTGAGTGTAATGATGTCGAGGATTCAAGACGACGGATTAGTTCGATGCTCCTAGAGAAACGAGATCAAAACGTAGTGAAAATTGAGAGAACTGAGTGAAAATGAAGGGAGAAAGAATTGAAGGTCTATTCATGTACATATGAGCGCGAGAAGCACTTTTAAGATCATACCACCGGTAATTCATCGATCCCGTCATCATTACGAAGTTAAATGTACTTGGCTGAGAGTAGTCTAGGATGGGTGACCTCTTGATTTTGTCTCTTGTTGAACGCATTTTTTTTATTATTGTTTCAATTTTGCCCGATGTGTAATGGAAACATTTAACTAGAGAACATCCTCTAGTAGAACTTATGTAATGATGTCGCGGAATCAAAATCGTGGGTTCGTTCGATGCTCCTAGAGAAACGAAATCAAAACATAGTAAAATTTAAGAGAAATGAGTGAAAATGAAGGGAGAAAGTAGTGAAAGACTATTCATGTATATATGAGGTACGGAAAATAGACATTTGAGATCATACCACCACTAATTCATCGGATACCGTCATCATTCCAAAGTTAAATGTAGTTGGTTGAGAGTAGTCTAGATGGGTGACCTCGATTTGTCCTCTTGTTGAACGCATTCTTTTTTCTATTATTGTTTCAATTTTTTGCCCCGATGTGTAATGGAAACATTTAACTAGAGAACATCCTCTAGTAGAACTTATGTAATGATGTCGGAGATTCAAGACTACGGGTTAGCTCGATGCTCCTAGAGAAACGAGATCAAAACATAGTAAAATTTAAGAGAAATGAGTGAAAATGAAGGGAGAAAGTAGTGAAAGACTATTCATGTATATATGAGTGCGAGAAGCGACATTTGAGATCATACCACCACTAATTCATCGGATCCCGTCATCATTCGAAAGTTAAATGTAGTTGGCTGAGAGTAGTCTAGGATGGGTGACCTCTTGAGTTGTCCTCTTGTTGAACGCATTCTTTTTTCTATTATTGTTTCAATTTTTGCCCTGATGTGTAATGGAAACATTTAACTAGAGAACATTCTCTAGTAGAACTTATGTAATGATGTCGGGGATTCAAAACTACGGGTTAGCTCGATGGTCCTAGAGAAACGAGATCAAAACATAGTAAAAATTAAGAGAAATGAGTGAAAATGAAGGGAGAAAGTAGTGAAAGACTATTCATGTACATATGAGCG
>JAUJYP020001001.1:0-49479 GCA_030674075.2 Linum usitatissimum | reverse complement strand
GTGCACCGTACTCTGTGCGAATCACAGAAAGAGCATAATGAAAGTGAACTATACCATGTTGCACGGTGCATTGTGAATTGTACAACTCGCATCATTCTAATGTGCATTGTGCATACCTGAAGTACACCGTACTAAGGTGAAAAGTACAAGGTGGATTTATGGGACTCTAAATAGTGATTTCGATTGAAATCATAAATTCATATGGGTTTAGAATCTTAGTAGCGTCGAACGATTATGATTCCACTCAAAATCGATGGTTAAAGAAATCAGGTAAAATTGTCCATTTATCATTTTGTTACACTAATTTGGCATAGAATAATAAACACTATGGGTTTTATTAGTTATTTAATAATAGATTTTTTTATTTCAGCAATATGTGAAAATTAAAATTATAACGATCGTATAAAAATTATATATTTTGTTCTTTACACTTATTATTATAAAAAGTCGTGGAATCTTACGAATTTACAATTTGGTTCTACAAATACAATTTTAGTTCATTTTTTGATCTCATGATGACTCGGCTATTTAACTACCTTTTTGGGAATGCATCATACCGAGGTGTAGTGTTCGTAGTGGAATTGCACCGTACCTAGGTGCATGGTGCATTGCATATGGTGGAAATATAAATTTACGAGGTTGACCATGAATTTTGATAGTGGTAACATGGTACTACGTGCATGGTGCATAGTGGAAGTGCACCGTACTTAGGCGAATTGTGCAAAGAGCATAATGAAAGTGAACCATACCATGTTGCACGGTGCATTGTGAATTGTACAACTGCATCATTCTAATGTGCATTGTGCATAGTGGAAGTACACCGTACTAAGGTGAAGAGTACAAGGTGTATGGTGGGACTCTAAATAGTGGTTTCGATTTAAATCATAAATTCATATGGGTTTAGAATCTTAGTGGCGTCGAACGATTATGATTCCACTCAAAATCGATGGTTAAAGAAATCAGGCAAAGTTGTCCATTTATCATTTTGTTACACTAATTTGGCATAGAATAATAAACAATATGTGTTTTATTAGTTATTTAATAATAGATTTTTTTATTTCAGTAATATGTGAAAATTAAAATTATAACGATCGTATAAAACTAATGCATTTTGTTCTTTACACTTATTATTATAAAAAGTCGTGGAATCTTACGAATTTACGATTTGATTCTACAAATACTATTTTAGTTTATTTTTTGATCACATGATGACTCGGCTATTTAACTATCTTTTTGGGAATGTATCATACCGAGGTCTAGTGTTCATAGTGGAATTGCAATCGTACAAAGGTGCACGTTGCATTGCATATTGTCGAAATACAAAATACCGAGGTTGACCATGAATATTGATAGTAGTAACATGGTACAACGTGCATGGTGCATAGTGGAAATACATCGTACTTAGGCGAATTGTGCAAAGAGCATGATGAAAGTGAACCATACCAGAGTGCGCGGTGCATTGTGAATTGTACAACTTTATCATTCTAATGTGCATGGTGCATAGTGGAAGTTCACCGTACTAAGGTGAAAAGTACAAGGTGTATGGTGGGACGTTTAATAGTGAAATCGATTGAAATCTTAAAGTCCTATGGTTTTACAATATTAGTGGAATCGAACGATTATGATTCCACTCAAAATCGGTGATTAAAGAAATCATGCAAAAATTGTCCATTTGTCATTTTGTTACACTAATTTGGCATAGAATAATAAACAATATGTGTTTTATTAGTTATTTAATAATAGATTTTTTTATTTGAGTAATAAGTGAAAATTAAAATTATAACGATCGTATAAAAATTTCATTTCATTTTTTGATCTCATGATGACTCGGCTATTTGACTACCTTTTTGGGAATGCATCATACCGAGGTGTAGTGTTCGTAGTGGAATTGCACTGTACCCAGGTGCACGTTGCATTGTGTATGGTGAAAATATAAATTTACGAGGTTGACCATGAATTTTGATAGTGGTAACATGGTACTACGTGCATGGTGCATAGTGTAAGTGTACCGTACTTAGGCGAATTGTGCAAAGAGCATAATGAAAGTGAACTATACCATGTTGCACCTG
The DNA here is from genome assembly GCA_030674075.2 of Linum usitatissimum. Lineage (NCBI taxonomy): Eukaryota > Viridiplantae > Streptophyta > Magnoliopsida > Malpighiales > Linaceae > Linum > Linum usitatissimum. Next base: position 47,410 of record JAUJYP020001001.1, on the reverse strand, counting down.
CATTGTGAATTGTACAACTGCATCATTCTAATGTGCATTGTGCATAGTGGAAGTACACCGTACTAAGGTGAAAAGTACAAGGTGGATGGTGGGACTCTAAATAGTGATTTCGATTGAAATCTGAAAGTCATATGCGTTTAGAATCTTAGTGGCGTCGAACGATTATGATTCCACTCAAAATCGATGGTTAAAGAAATCAGGCAAAATTGTCCATTTATCATTTTGTTACTCTAATTTGGCATAGAATAATAAACAATATGTGTTTTATTAGTTATTTAATAATAGATTTTTTTATTTCGCAATATGTGAAAATTAAAATTATAACGATCGTATAAAACTAATGCATTTTGTTCCATAAACTTATTATTATAAAAAGTCGTGAAATTTTACGAATTTACGATTTGATTCTACAAATACAATTTTAGTTCAGTTTTTGATCACATGATGACTACGCTATTTAACTACCTTTTTGGGAATGCATCATACCGAGGTACAGTGTTCATAGTGGAATTGCACTGTACAAAGGTGCACGTTGCATTGCATATTGTCGAAATACAAAATACCGAGGTTGACCATGAATATTGATAGTAGTAACATGGTACAACGTCCATGGTGCATAGTGGAAATGCATCGTACTTAGGCGAATTGTGCAAAGAGCATGATGAAAGTGAACCAAAGCATAGTGCGCGGTGCATTGTGAATTGTACAACTGTATAATTCTAATGTGCATGGTGCATAGTGGAAGTTTACCGTACTAAGGTGAAAAGTACAAGGTGTATGGTGGGACGTGTAATAGTGAAATCGATTGAAATCTTAAAGTCCTATGGTTTTACAATATTAGTGGAATCGAACGATTATGATTCCACTCAAAATCGGTGGTTAAAGAAATCAGGCAAAAATTGTCCATTTGTCATTTTGTTACACTAATTTGGCATAGAATAATAAACAATATGTGTTTTATTAGTTATTTAATAATAGATTTTTTTATTTGAGTAATAAGTGAAAATTAAAATTATAACGATCGTATAAAAATTTCACTTCATTTTTTGATCTCATGATGACTCGGCTTATTTGACTACCTTTTTGGGAATGCATCATACCGAGGTGTAGTGTTCGTAGTGGAATTGCACCGTACAATGTGTGCACGTTGCATTGTGTATGGTGAAAATATAAATTTACGAGGTTGACCATGAATTTTGATAGTGGTAACATGGTACTACGTGCATGGTGCATAGTGTAAGTGCACCGTACTTAGGCGAATTGTGCAAAGAGCATAATGAAAGTGAACTATACCATGTTGCACGGTGCATTGTGAATTGTACAACTGCATCATTCTAATGTGCATTGTGCATAGTGGAAGTACACCGTACTAAGGTGAAAAGTACAAGGTGGATGGTGGGACTCTAAATAGTGATTTCGATTGAAATCTGAAAGTCATATGCGTTTAGAATCTTAGTGGCGTCGAACGATTATGATTCCACTCAAAATCGATGGTTAAGGAAATCAGGCAAAATTGTCCATTTATCATTTTGTTACACTAATTTGGCATAGAATAATAAACAATATGTGTTTTATTAGTTATTTAATAATAGATTTTTTTATTTCAGTAATATGTGAAAATCAAAATTATAACGATCGTATAAAACTAATGCATTTTGTTCTTTACACTTATTATTATAAAAAGTCATGGAATCTTACGAATTTACGATTTGATTCTACAAATACTATTTTAGTTTATTTTTTGATCACATGATGACTCGGCTATTTAACTATCTTTTTGGGAATGCATCATACCGAGGTCTAGTGTTCATAGTGGAATTGCACTGTACAAAGGTGCACGTTGCATTGCATATTGTCGAAATACAAAATACCGAGGTTGACCATGAATATTGATAGTAGTAACATGGTACAACGTGCATGGTGCATAGTGGAAATACATCGTACTTAGGCGAATTGTGCAAAGAGCATGATGAAAGTGAACCATACCAGAGTGCGCGGTGCATTGTGAATTGTACAACTTTATCATTCTAATGTGCATGGTGCATAGTGGAAGTTCACCGTACTAAGGTGAAAAGTACAAGGTGTATGGTGGGACGTTTAATAGTGAAATCGATTGAAATCTTAAAGTCCTATGGTTTTACAATATTAGTGGAATCGAACGATTATGATTCCACTCAAAATCGGTGATTAAAGAAATCGTGCAAAAATTGTCCATTTGTCATTTTGTTACACTAATTTGGCATAGAATAATAAACAATATGTGTTTTATTAGTTATTTAATAATAGATTTTTTTATTTGAGTAATAAGTGAAAATTAAAATTATAACGAGTATAAAATTATAACGATCGTATAAAAAAAAAAAAAATAAAAAAAATTTCATTTCATTTTTTGATCTCATGATGACTCGGCTATTTGACTACCTTTTTGGGAATGCATCATACCGAGGTGTAGTGTTCGTAGTGGAATTGCACCGTACCCGTGTGCACGTTGCATTGTGTATGGTGAAAATATAAATTTACGAGGTTGACCATGAATTTTGATAGTGGTAACATGGTACTACGTGCATGGTGCATAGTGTAAGTGTACCGTACTTAGGCGAATTGTGCAAAGAGCATAATGAAAGTGAACCATACCATGTTGCACGGTGCATTGTGAATTGTACAACTGCATCATTCTAATGTGCATTGTGCATAGTGGAAGTACACCGTACTAAGGTGAAAAGTACAAGGTGGATGGTGGGACTCTAAATAGTGATTTCGATTGAAATCTTAAAGTCATATGCGTTTAGAATCTTAGTGGCGTCGAACGATTATGATTCCACTCAAAATCGATGGTTAAAGAAATCAGGCAAAATTGTCCATTTATCATTTTGTTACACTAATTTGGCATAGAATAATAAACAATATGTGTTTTATTAGTTATTTAATAATAGATTTTTTTATTTCAGTAATATGTGAAAATTAAAATTATAACGATCGTATAAAACTAATGCATTTTGTTCTTTACACTTATTATTATAAAAAGTAGTGGAATCTTACGAATTTACGATTTGATTCTACAAATACAATTTTAGTTCATTTTTTGATCACATGATGACTACGCTATTTAACTACCTTTTTGGGAATGCATCATACCGAGGTACAGTGTTTATAGTGGAATTGCACTGTACAAAGGTGCACGTTGCATTGCATATTGTCGAAATACAAAATACCGAGGTTGACCATGAATATTGATAGTAGTAACATGGTACAACGTCCATGGTGCATAGTGGAAATGCATCGTACTTAGGCGAATTGTGCAAATAGCATGATGAAAGTGAACCAAAGCATAGTGCGCGGTGCATTGTGAATTGTACAATTGTATCATTCTAATGTGCATGGTGCATAGTGGAAGTTTACCGTACTAAGGTGAAAAGTACAAGGTGTATGGTGGGACGTGTAATAGTGAAATCGATTGAAATCTTAAAGTCCTATGGTTTTACAATATTAGTGGAATCGAACGATAATGATTCCACTCAAAATCGGTGGTTAAAGAAATCGTGCAAAAATTGTCCATTTGTCATTTTGTTACACTAATTTGGCATAGAATAATAAACAATATGTGTTTTATTAGTTATTTAATAATAGATTTTTTTATTTGAGTAATAAGTGAAAATTAAAATTATAACGATCGTATAAAAATTTCACTTTCAGTTCATTTTTTGATCTCATGATGACTCGGCTATTTGACTACCTTTTTGGGAATGCATCATACCGAGGTGTAGTGTTCGTAGTGGAATTGCACTGTACCCAGGTGCACGTTGCATTGTGTATGGTGAAAATATAAATTTACGAGGTTGACCACGAATTTTGATAGTGGTAACATGGTACTACGTGCATGGTGCATAGTGTAAGTGCACCGTACTTAGGCGAATTTTGCAAAGAGCATAATGAAAGTGAACCATACCATGTTGCACGGTGCATTGTGAATTGTACAACTGCATCATTCTAATGTGCATTGTGCATAGTGGAAGTACACCGTACTAAGGTGAAAAGTACAAGGTGGATGGTGGGACTTCTAAATAGTGATTTCAATTGAAATCTTAAAGTCATATGGGTTTAGAATCTTAGTGGCGTCGAACGATTATGATTCCACTCAAAATCGATGGTTAAAGCAAATCGGGCAAAATTGTCCATTTATCATTTTGTTACACTAATTTGGCATAGAATAATAAACAATATGTGTTTTATTAGTTATTTAATAATAGATTTTTTTATTTGAGTAATAAGTGAAAATTAAAATTATAACGATCGTATAAAACCCCCCATTTCAGTTCATTTTTTGATCTCATGATGACTCGGCTATTTAACTACCTTTTTGGGAATGCATCATACCGAGGTGTAGTGTTCGTAGTGGAATTGCACCGTACCTGGGTGCACGTTGCATTGTATATTCGTGAAAATATAAATTTACGAGGTTGACAATGAATTTTGATAGTGGTAACATGGTACTACGTGCATGGTGCATAGTGTAAGTGCACCGTACTTAGGCGAATTGTGCAAAGAGCATAATGAAAGTGAAACATACCATGTGCACGGTGCATTGTGAATTGTACAACCGCATCATTCTAATGTGCATTGTGCATAGTGGAAGTACACCGTACTAAGGTGAAAAGTACAAGGTGGATGGTGGGACTCTAAATAGTGATTTCGATTGAAATCTTAAAGTCATATGGTTTTAGAATCTTAGTGGCGTCGAACGATTATGGTTCAACTCAAAATCGATGGTTAAAGAAATCAGGCAAAATTGTCCATTTATCATTTTTTACACTAATTTGGCATAGAATAATAAACAATATGTGTTTTATTAGTTATTTAATAAGAGATTTTTTTATTTCATAATATGTGAAAATTAAAATTATAACGATCGTATAAAACTAATGCATTTTGTTCCTTAAACTCTATTATTATAAAAAGTCGTGAAATTTTACGAATTTACGATTTGATTCTACAAATACAATTTTAGTTCAGTTTTTGATCACATGATGACTACGCTATTTAACTACCTTTTTGGGAATGCATCATACCGAGGTCCAGTGTTCATAGTGGAATTGCACTGTACAAAGGTGCACGTTGCATTGCATATTGTCGAAATACAAAATACTGAGGTTGACCATGAATATTGATAGTAGTAACATGGTACAACGTGCATGGTGCATAGTGGAAATACATCGTACTTAGGCGAATTGTGCAAAGAGCATGATGAAAGTGAACCATACCAGGTTGCGCGGTGGCATTGTGAATTGTACAACTTTATCATTCTAATGTGCATGGTGCATAGTGGAAGTTCACCGTACTAAGGTAAAAAGTACAAGGTGTATGGTGGGACGTTTAAATACTGAAATCGATTGAAATCTTAAAGTCCTATGGTTTTACAATATTAGTGGAATCGAACGATTATGATTCCTCTCAAAATCGATGATTAAAGAAATCCGGCAAAAATTGTCCATTTGTCATTTTGTTACACTAATTTGGCATAGAATAATAAACAATATGTGTTTTATTAGTTATTTAATAATAGATTTTTTTATTTGAGTAATAAGTGAAAATTAAAATTATAACGATCGTATAAAAATTTCATTTCATTTTTTGATCTCATGATGACTCGGCTATTTGACTACCTTTTTGGGAATGCATCATACCGAGGTGTAGTGTTCGTAGTGGAATTGCACTGTACCCAGGTGCACGTTGCATTGTGTATGGTGAAAATATAAATTTACGAGGTTGACCATGAATTTTGATAGTGGTAACATGGTACTACGTCCATGGTGCATAGTGTAAGTGCACCGTACTTAGGCGAATTGTGCAAAGAGCATAATGAAAGTGAACCATACCATGTTGCACGGTGCATTGTGAATTGTACAAGCGCATCATTCTAATGTGCATTGTGCATAGTGGAAGTACACCGTACTAAGGTGAAAAGTACAAGGTGGATGGTGGGACTCTAAATAGTGATTTCGATTGAAATCTTAAAGTCATATGCGTTTAGAATCTTAGTGGCGTCGAACGATTATGATTCCACTCAAAATCGATGGTTAAAGAAATCGAGCAAAATTGTCCATTTATCATTTTGTTACACTAATTTGGCATAGAATAATAAACAATATGTGTTTTATTACTTATTTAATAATAGATTTTTCTATTTCAGTAATATGTGAAAATTAAAATTATAACGATCGTATAAAACTAATGCATTTTGTTCCTTAAACTTATTATTATAAAAAGTCGTGAAATTTTACGAATTTACGATTTGATTCTACAAATACAATTTTAGTTCAGTTTTTGATCACATGATGACTACGCTATTTAACTACCTTTTTGGGAATGCATCATACCGAGGTCCAAGTGTTCATAGTGGAATTGCACTGTACAAAGGTGCACGTTGCATTGCATATTGTCGAAATACAAAATACCGAGGTTGACCATGAATATTGATAGTAGTAACATGGTACAACGTGCATGGTGCATAGTGGAAATACATCGTACTTAGGCGAATTGTGCAAAGAGCATGATGAAAGTGAACCATACCAAGTTGCGCGGTGCATTGTGAATTGTACAACTTTATCATTCTAATGTGCATGGTGCATAGTGGAAGTTCACCGTACTAAGGTGAAAAGTACAAGGTGTATGGTGGGACGTTTAATACTGAAATCGATTGAAATCTTAAAGTCCTATGGTTTTACAATATTAGTGGAATCGAACGATTATGATTCCTCTCAAAATCGGTGATTAAAGAAATCCGGCAAAAATTGTCCATTTGTCATTTTGTTACACTAATTTGGCATAGAATAATAAACAATATGTGTTTTATTAGTTATTTAATAATAGATTTTTTTATTTGAGTAATAAGTGAAAATTAAAATTATAACGATCGTATAAAAATTTCATTTCATTTTTTGATCTCATGATGACTCGGCTATTTGACTACCTTTTTGGGAATGCATCATACCGAGGTGTAGTGTTCGTAGTGGAATTGCACTTGTACCCAGGTGCACGTTGCATTGTGTATGGTGAAAATATAAATTTACGAGGTTGACCATGAATTTTGATAGTGGTAACATGGTACTACGTCCATGGTGCATAGTGTAAGTGCACCGTACTTAGGCGAATTGTGCAAAGAGCATAATGAAAGTGAACCATACCATGTTGCACGGTGCATTGTGAATTGTACAACCGCATCATTCTAATGTGCATTGTGCATAGTGGAAGTACACCGTACTAAGGTGAAAAGTACAAGGTGGATGGTGGGACTCTAAATAGTGATTTCGATTGAAATCTTAAAGTCATATGCGTTTAGAATCTTAGTGGCGTCGAACGATTATGATTCCACTCAAAATCGATGGTTAAAGAAATCAGGCAAAATTGTCCATTTATCATTTTGTTACACTAATTTGGCATAGAATAATAAACAATATGTGTTTTATTACTTATTTAATAATAGATTTTTTTATTTCAGTAATATGTGAAAATTAAAATTATAACGATCGTATAAAACTAATGCATTTTGTTCCTTAAACTTATTATTATAAAAAGTCGTGAAATTTTACGAATTTACGATTTGATTCTACAAATACAATTTTAGTTCAGTTCTTGATCACATGATGACTACGCTATTTAACTACCTTTTTGGGAATGCATCATACCGAGGTCCAGTGTTCATAGTGGAATTGCACTGTACAAAGGTGCACGTTGCATTGCATATTGTCGAAATACAAAATGCGAAGGTTGACCATGAATATTGATAGTAGTAACATGGTACAACGTGCATGGTGCATAGTGGAAATACATCGTACTTAGGCGAATTGTGCAAAGAGCATGATGAAAGTGAACCATACCCGAGTGCGCGGTGCATTGTGAATTGTACAACTTTATCATTCTAATGTGCATGGTGCATAGTGGAAGTTCACCGTACTAAGGTGAAAAGTACAAGGTGTATGGTGGGACGTTTAATACTGAAATCGATTGAAATCTTAAAGTCCTATGGTTTTACAATATTAGTGGAATCGAACGATTATGATTCCTCTCAAAATCGGTGATTAAAGAAATCCGGCAAAAATTGTCCATTTGTCATTTTGTTACACTAATTTGGCATAGAATAATAAACAATATGTGTTTTATTAGTTATTTAATAATAGATTTTTTTATTTGAGTAATAAGTGAAAATTAAAATTATAACGATCGTATAAAAATTTCATTTCATTTTTTGATCTCATGATGACTCGGCTATTTGACTACCTTTTTGGGAATGCATCATACCGAGGTGTAGTGTTCGTAGTGGAATTGCACTGTACCCAGGTGCACGTTGCATTGTGTATGGTGAAAATATAAATTTACGAGGTTGACCATGAATTTTGATAGTGGTAACATGGTACTACGTCCATGGTGCATAGTGTAAGTGCACCGTACTTAGGCGAATTGTGCAAAGAGCATAATGAAAGTGAACCATACCATGTTGCACGGTGCATTGTGAATTGTACAACTGCATCATTCTAATGTGCATTGTGCATAGTGGAAGTACACCGTACTAAGGTGAAAAGTACAAGGTGGATGGTGGGACTCTAAATAGTGATTTCGATTGAAATCTTAAAGTCATATGCGTTTAGAATCTTAGTGGCGTCGAACGATTATGATTCCACTCAAAATCGATGGTTAAAGAAATCGAGCAAAATTGTCCATTTATCATTTTATTACACTAATTTGGCATAGAATAATAAACAATATGTGTTTTATTACTTATTTAATAATAGATTTTTTTATTTCGGTAATATGTGAAAATTAAAATTATAACGATCGTATAAAACTAATGCATTTTGTTCCTTAAACTTATTATTATAAAAAGTCGTGAAATTTTACGAATTTACGATTTGATTCTACAAATACAATTTTAGTTCAGTTTTGATCACATGATGACTACGCTATTTAACTACCTTTTTGGGAATGCATCATACCGAGGTCCGGTGTTCATAGTGGAATTGCCTTGTACAAAGGTGCACGTTGCATTGCATATTGTCGAAATACAAAATACCGAGGTTGACCATGAATATTGATAGTAGTAACATGGTACAACGTGCATGGTGCATAGTGGAAATACATCGTAATTAGGCGAATTGTGCAAAGAGCATGATGAAAGTGAACCATACCGAGTGCGCGGTGCATTGTGAATTGTACAACTTTATCATTCTAATGTGCATGGTGCATAGTGGAAGTTCACCGTACTAAGGTGAAAAGTACAAGGTGTATGGTGGGACGTTTAATACTAAAATCGATTGAAATCTTAAAGTCCTATGGTTTTACAATATTAGTGGAATCGAACGATTATGATTCCTCTCAAAATCGGTGATTAAAGAAATCCGGCAAAAATTGTCCATTTGTCATTTTGTTACACTAATTTGGCATAGAATAATAAACAATATGTGTTTTATTAGTTATTTAATAATAGATTTTTTTATTTGAGTAATAAGTGAAAATTAATATTATAACGATCGTATAAAAATTTCATTTCATTTTTTGATCTCATGATGACTCGGCTATTTGACTACCTTTTTGGGATTGCATCATACCGAGGTGTAGTGTTCGTAGTGGAATTGCACTGTACCCAGGTGCACGTTGCATTGTGTATGGTGAAAATATAAATTTACGAGGTTGACCATGAATTTTGATAGTGGTAACATGGTACTACGTCCATGGTGCATAGTGTAAGTGCACCGTACTTAGGCGAATTGTCCAAAGAGCATAATGAAAGTGAACCATACCATGTTGCACGGTGCATTGTGAATTGTACAACTGCATCATTCTAATGTGCATTGTGCATAGTGGAAGTACACCGTACTAAGGTGAAAAGTACAAGGTGGATGGTGGGACTCTAAATAGTGATTTCGATTGAAATCTTAAAGTCATATGCGTTTAGAATCTTAGTGGCGTCGAACGATTATGATTCCACTCAAAATCGATGGTTAAAGAAATTAGGCAAAATTGTCCATTTATCATTTTGTTACACTAATTTGGCATAGAATAATAAACAATATGTGTTTTATTACTTATTTAATAATAGATTTTTTTATTTCAGTAATATGTCAAAATTAAAATTATAACGATCGTATAAAACTAATGCATTTTGTTCCTTAAACTTATTATTATAAAAAGTCGTGAAATTTTACGAATTTACGATTTGATTCTACAAAAACAATTTTAGTTCAGTTTTTGATCACATGATGACTACGTTATTTAACTACCTTTTTGGGAATGCATCATACCGAGGTCCGGTGTTCATAGTGGAATTGCACTTTGTACAAAGGTGCACGTTGCATTGCATATTGTCGAAATACAAAATACTGAGGTTGACCACGAATATTGATAGTAGTAACATGGTACAACGTGCATGGTGCATAGTGGAAATACATCGTAATTAGGCGAATTGTGCAAAGAGCATGATGAAAGTGAACCATACCAGAGTGCGCGGTGCATTGTGAATTGTACAACTTTATCATTCTAATGTGCATGGTGCATAGTGGAAGTTCACCGAACTAAGGTGAAAAGTACAAGGTGTATGGTGGGACGTTTAATACTGAAATCGATTGAAATCTTAAAGTCCTATGGTTTTACAATATTAGTGGAATCGAACGATTATGATTCCTCTCAAAATCGGTGATTAAAGAAATCCGGCAAAAATTGTCCATTTGTCATTTTGTTACACTAATTTGGCATAGAATAATAAACAATATGTGTTTTATTAGTTATTTAATAATAGATTTTTTTATTTGAGTAATAAGTGAAAATTAATATTATAACGATCGTATAAAAATTTCATTTCATTTTTTGATCTCATGATGACTCGGCTATTTGACTACCTTTTTGGGATTGCATCATACCGAGGTGTAGTGTTCGTAGTGGAATTGCCTTGTACCCGAGTGCACGTTGCATTGTGTATGGTGAAAATATAAATTTACGAGGTTGACCATGAATTTTGATAGTGGTAACATGGTACTACGTCCATGGTGCATAGTGTAAGTGCACCGTACTTAGGCGAATTGTCCAAAGAGCATAATGAAAGTGAACCATACCATGTTGCACGGTGCATTGTGAATTGTACAAGCGCATCATTCTAATGTGCATTGTGCATAGTGGAAGTACACCGTACTAAGGTGAAAAGTACAAGGTGGATGGTGGGACTCTAAATAGTGATTTCGATTGAAATCTTAAAGTCATATGCGTTTAGAATCTTAGTGGCGTCGAACGATTATGATTCCACTCAAAATCGATGGTTAAAGAAATTAGGCAAAATTGTCCATTTATCATTTTGTTACACTAATTTGGCATAGAATAATAAACAATATGTGTTTTATTACTTATTTAATAATAGATTTTTTTATTTCAGTAATATGTCAAAATTAAAATTATAACGATCGTATAAAACTAATGCATTTTGTTCCTTAAACTTATTATTATAAAAAGTCGTGAAATTTTACGAATTTACGATTTGATTCTACAAAAACAATTTTAGTTCGGTTTTTGATCACATGATGACTACGCTATTTAACTACCTTTTTGGGAATGCATCATACCGAGGTCCGGTGTTCATAGTGGAATTGCACTTGTACAAAGGTGCACGTTGCATTGCATATTGTCGAAATACAAAATGCGAGGTTGACCACGAATATTGATAGTAGTAACATGGTACAACGTGCATGGTGCATAGTGGAAATACATCGTAATTAGGCGAATTGTGCAAAGAGCATGATGAAAGTGAACCATACCGAGTGCGCGGTGCATTGTGAATTGTACAACTTTATCATTCTAATGTGCATGGTGCATAGTGGAAGTTCACCGTACTAAGGTGAAAAGTACAAGGTGTATGGTGGGACGTTTAATACTGAAATCGATTGAAATCTTAAAGTCCTATGGTTTTACAATATTAGTGGAATCGAACGATTATGATTCCTCTCAAAATCGGTGATTAAAGAAATCCGGCAAAAATTGTCCATTTGTCATTTTGTTACACTAATTTGGCATAGAATAATAAACAATATGTGTTTTATTAGTTATTTAATAATAGATTTTTTTATTTGAGTAATAAGTGAAAATTAAAATTATAACGATCGTATAAAAATTTCATTTCATTTTTTGATCTCATGATGACTCGGCTATTTGACTACCTTTTTGGGAATGCATCATACCGAGGTGTAGTGTTCGTAGTGGAATTGCACTGTACCCAGGTGCACGTTGCATTGTGTATGGTGAAAATATAAATTTACGAGGTTGACCATGAATTTTGATAGTGGTAACATGGTACTACGTCCATGGTGCATAGTGTAAGTGCACCGTACTTAGGCGAATTGTGCAAAGAGCATAATGAAAGTGAACCATACCATGGTGCACGGTGCATTGTGAATTGTACAACTGCATCATTCTAATGTGCATTGTGCATAGTGGAAGTACACCGTACCAAGGTGAAAAGTACAAGGTGGATGGTGGGACTCTAAATAGTGATTTCGATTGAAATCTTAAAGTCATATGCGTTTAGAATCTTAGTGGCGTCGAACGATTATGATTCCACTCAAAATCGATGGTTAAAGAAATCGGGCAAAATTGTCCATTTATCATTTTGTTACACTAATTTGGCATAGAATAATAAACAATATGTGTTTTATTACTTATTTAATAATAGATTTTTTTATTTCGGTAATATGTCAAAATTAAAATTATAACGATCGTATAAAACTAATGCATTTTGTTCCTTAAACTTATTATTATAAAAAGTCGTGAAATTTTACGAATTTACGATTTGATTCTACAAAAACAATTTTAGTTCAGTTTTTGATCACATGATTACTACGCTATTTAACTACCTTTTTGGGAATGCATCATACCGAGGTCCAGTGTTCATAGTGGAATTGCACTGTACAAAGGTGCACGTTGCATTGCATATTGTCGAAATACAAAATACTGAGGTTGACCATGAATATTGATAGTAGTAACATGGTACAACGTGCATGGTGCATAGTGGAAATACATCGTACTTAGGCGAATTGTGCAAAGAGCATGATGAAAGTGAACCATACCGAGTGCGCGGTGCATTGTGAATTGTACAACTTTATCATTCTAATGTGCATGGTGCATAGTGGAAGTTCACCGTACTAAGGTGAAAAGTACAAGGTGTATGGTGGGACGTTTAATACTGAAATCGATTGAAATCTTAAAGTCCTATGGTTTTACAATATTAGTGGAATCGAACGATTATGATTCCTCTCAAAATCGGTGATTAAAGAAATCCGGCAAAAATTGTCCATTTGTCATTTTGTTACACTAATTTGGCATAGAATAATAAACAATATGTGTTTTATTAGTTATTTAATAATAGATTTTTTTATTTGAGTAATAAGTGAAAATTAAAATTATAACGATCGTATAAAAATTTCATTTCATTTTTTGATCTCATGATGACTCGGCTATTTGACTACCTTTTTGGGAATGCATCATACCGAGGTGTAGTGTTCGTAGTGGAATTGCACTGTACCCAGGTGCACGTTGCATTGTGTATGGTGAAAATATAAATTTACGAGGTTGACCATGAATTTTGATAGTGGTAACATGGTACTACGTCCATGGTGCATAGTGTAAGTGCACCGTACTTAGGCGAATTGTGCAAAGAGCATAATGAAAGTGAACCATACCATGGTGCACGGTGCATTGTGAATTGTACAACCGCATCATTCTAATGTGCATTGTGCATAGTGGAAGTACACCGTACCAAGGTGAAAAGTACAAGGTGGATGGTGGGACTCTAAATAGTGATTTCGATTGAAATCTTAAAGTCATATGCGTTTAGAATCTTAGTGGCGTCGAACGATTATGATTCCACTCAAAATCGATGGTTAAAGAAATCGAGGCAAAATTGTCCATTTATCATTTTGTTACACTAATTTGGCATAGAATAATAAACAATATGTGTTTTATTACTTATTTAATAATAGATTTTTTTATTTCGGTAATATGTCAAAATTAAAATTATAACGATCGTATAAAACTAATGCATTTTGTTCCTTAAACTTATTATTATAAAAAGTCGTGAAATTTTACGAATTTACGATTTGATTCTACAAAAACAATTTTAGTTCAGTTTTTGATCACATGATTACTACGCTATTTAACTACCTTTTTGGGAATGCATCATACCGAGGTCCAGTGTTCATAGTGGAATTGCACTTTGTACAAAGGTGCACGTTGCATTGCATATTGTCGAAATACAAAATACCGAGGTTGACCATGAATATTGATAGTAGTAACATGGTACAACGTGCATGGTGCATAGTGGAAATACATCGTACTTAGGCGAATTGTGCAAAGAGCATGATGAAAGTGAACCATACCGAGTGCGCGGTGCATTGTGAATTGTACAACTTTATCATTCTAATGTGCATGGTGCATAGTGGAAGTTCACCGTACTAAGGTGAAAAGTACAAGGTGTATGGTGGGACGTTTAATACTGAAATCGATTGAAATCTTAAAGTCCTATGGTTTTACAATATTAGTGGAATCGAACGATTATGATTCCTCTCAAAATCGGTGATTAAAGAAATCCGGCAAAAATTGTCCATTTGTCATTTTGTTACACTAATTTTGCATAGAATAATAAACAATATGTGTTTTATTAGTTATTTAATAATAGATTTTTTTATTTGAGTAATAAGTGAAAATTAAAATTATAACGATCGTATAAAAATTTCATTTCATTTTTTGATCTCATGATGACTCGGCTATTTGACTACCTTTTTGGGAATGCATCATACCGAGGTGTAGTGTTCGTAGTGGAATTGCACCGTACCCAGTGCACGTTGCATTGTGTATGGTGAAAATATAAATTTACGAGGTTGACCATGAATTTTGATAGTGGTAACATGGTACTACGTCCATGGTGCATAGTGTAAGTGCACCGTACTTAGGCGAATTGTCCAAAGAGCATAATGAAAGTGAACCATACCATGTTGCACGGTGCATTGTGAATTGTACAACCGCATCATTCTAATGTGCATTGTGCATAGTGGAAGTACACCGTACTAAGGTGAAAAGTACAAGGTGGATGGTGGGACTCTAAATAGTGATTTCGATTGAAATCTTAAAGTCATATGCGTTTAGAATCTTAGTGGCGTCGAACGATTATGATTCCACTCAAAATCGATGGTTAAAGAAATTAGGCAAAATTGTCCATTTATCATTTTGTTACACTAATTTGGCATAGAATAATAAACAATATGTGTTTTATTACTTATTTAATAATAGATTTTTTTATTTCAGTAATATGTGAAAATTAAAATTATAACGATCGTATAAAACTAATGCATTTTGTTCCTTAAACTTATTATTATAAAAAGTCGTGAAATTTTACGAATTTACGATTTGATTCTACAAAAACAATTTTAGTTCAGTTTTTGATCACATGATGACTACGCTATTTAACTACCTTTTTGGGAATGCATCATACCGAGGTCCAATGTTCATAGTGGAATTGCACTGTACAAAGGTGCACGTTGCATTGCATATTGTCGAAATACAAAATACTGAGGTTGACCACGAATATTGATAGTAGTAACATGGTACAACGTGCATGGTGCATAGTGGAAATACATCGTAATTAGGCGAATTGTGCAAAGAGCATGATGAAAGTGAACCATACCAGAGTGCGCGGTGCATTGTGAATTGTACAACTTTATCATTCTAATGTGCATGGTGCATAGTGGAAGTTCACCGTACTAAGGTGAAAAGTACAAGGTGTATGGTGGGACGTTTAATACTGAAATCGATTGAAATCTTAAAGTCCTATGGTTTTACAATATTAGTGGAATCGAACGATTATGATTCCTCTCAAAATCGGTGATTAAAGAAATCCGGCAAAAATTGTCCATTTGTCATTTTGTTACACTAATTTGGCATAGAATAATAAACAATATGTGTTTTATTAGTTATTTAATAATAGATTTTTTTATTTGAGTAATAAGTGAAAATTAAAATTATAACGATCGTATAAAAATTTCATTTCATTTTTTGATCTCATGATGACTCGGCTATTTGACTACCTTTTTGGGAATGCATCATACCGAGGTGTAGTGTTCGTAGTGGAATTGCACCGTACCCAGTGTGCACGTTGCATTGTGTATGGTGAAAATATAAATTTACGAGGTTGACCATGAATTTTGATAGTGGTAACATGGTACTACGTCCATGGTGCATAGTGTAAGTGCACCGTACTTAGGCGAATTGTGCAAAGAGCATAATGAAAGTGAACCATACCATGGTGCACGGTGCATTGTGAATTGTACAACTGCATCATTCTAATGTGCATTGTGCATAGTGGAAGTACACCGTACCAAGGTGAAAAGTACAAGGTGGATGGTGGGACTCTAAATAGTGATTTCGATTGAAATCTTAAAGTCATATGCGTTTAGAATCTTAGTGGCGTCGAACGATTATGATTCCACTCAAAATCGATGGTTAAAGAAATCGAGCAAAATTGTCCATTTATCATTTTGTTACACTAATTTGGCATAGAATAATAAACAATATGTGTTTTATTACTTATTTAATAATAGATTTTTTTATTTCGGTAATATGTCAAAATTAAAATTATAACGATCGTATAAAACTAATGCATTTTGTTCCTTAAACTTATTATTATAAAAAGTCGTGAAATTTTACGAATTTACGATTTGATTCTACAAAAACAATTTTAGTTCAGTTTTTGATCACATGATTACTACGCTATTTAACTACCTTTTTGGGAATGCATCATACCGAGGTCCAAGTGTTCATAGTGGAATTGCACCGTACAAAGGTGCACGTTGCATTGCATATTGTCGAAATACAAAATACCGAGGTTGACCATGAATATTGATAGTAGTAACATGGTACAACGTGCATGGTGCATAGTGGAAATACATCGTACTTAGGCGAATTGTGCAAAGAGCATGATGAAAGTGAACCATACCAGAGTGCGCGGTGCATTGTGAATTGTACAACTTTATCATTCTAATGTGCATGGTGCATAGTGGAAGTTCACCGTACTAAGGTGAAAAGTACAAGGTGTATGGTGGGACGTTTAATACAGAAATCGATTGAAATCTTAAAGTCCTATGGTTTTACAATATTAGTGGAATCGAACGATTATGATTCCTCTCAAAATCGGTGATTAAAGAAATCCGGCAAAAATTGTCCATTTGTCATTTTGTTACACTAATTTTGCATAGAATAATAAACAATATGTGTTTTATTAGTTATTTAATAATAGATTTTTTTATTTGAGTAATAAGTGAAAATTAAAATTATAACGATCGTATAAAAATTTCATTTCATTTTTTGATCTCATGATGACTCGGCTATTTGACTACCTTTTTGGGAATGCATCATACCGAGGTGTAGTGTTCGTAGTGGAATTGCACTGTACCCAGGTGCACGTTGCATTGTGTATGGTGAAAATATAAATTTACGAGGTTGACCATGAATTTTGATAGTGGTAACATGGTACTACGTCCATGGTGCATAGTGTAAGTGCACCGTACTTAGGCGAATTGTGCAAAGAGCATAATGAAAGTGAACCATACCATGGTGCACGGTGCATTGTGAATTGTACAACTGCATCATTCTAATGTGCATTGTGCATAGTGGAAGTACACCGTACCAAGGTGAAAAGTACAAGGTGGATGGTGGGACTCTAAATAGTGATTTCGATTGAAATCTTAAAGTCATATGCGTTTAGAATCTTAGTGGCGTCGAACGATTATGATTCCACTCAAAATCGATGGTTAAAGAAATCAGGCAAAATTGTCCATTTATCATTTTGTTACACTAATTTGGCATAGAATAATAAACAATATGTGTTTTATTACTTATTTAATAATAGATTTTTTTATTTCAGTAATATGTCAAAATTAAAATTATAACGATCGTATAAAACTAATGCATTTTGTTCCTTAAACTTATTATTATAAAAAGTCGTGAAATTTTACGAATTTACGATTTGATTCTACAAAAACAATTTTAGTTCAGTTTTTGATCACATGATTACTACGCTATTTAACTACCTTTTTGGGAATGCATCATACCGAGGTCCAAAGTGTTCATAGTGGAATTGCACCGTACAAAGGTGCACGTTGCATTGCATATTGTCGAAATACAAAATACCGAGGTTGACCATGAATATTGATAGTAGTAACATGGTACAACGTGCATGGTGCATAGTGGAAATACATCGTACTTAGGCGAATTGTGCAAAGAGCATGATGAAAGTGAACCATACCGAGTGCGCGGTGCATTGTGAATTGTACAACTTTATCATTCTAATGTGCATGGTGCATAGTGGAAGTTCACCGTACTAAGGTGAAAAGTACAAGGTGTATGGTGGGACGTTTAATACCGAAATCGATTGAAATCTTAAAGTCCTATGGTTTTACAATATTAGTGGAATCGAACGATTATGATTCCTCTCAAAATCGGTGATTAAAGAAATCCGGCAAAAATTGTCCATTTGTCATTTTGTTACACTAATTTTGCATAGAATAATAAACAATATGTGTTTTATTAGTTATTTAATAATAGATTTTTTTATTTGAGTAATAAGTGAAAATTAAAATTATAACGATCGTATAAAAATTTCATTTCATTTTTTGATCTCATGATGACTCGGCTATTTGACTACCTTTTTGGGAATGCATCATACCGAGGTGTAGTGTTCGTAGTGGAATTGCACTCGTACCCGTGTGCACGTTGCATTGTGTATGGTGAAAATATAAATTTACGAGGTTGACCATGAATTTTGATAGTGGTAACATGGTACTACGTCCATGGTGCATAGTGTAAGTGCACCGTACTTAGGCGAATTGTGCAAAGAGCATAATGAAAGTGAACCATACCATGGTGCACGGTGCATTGTGAATTGTACAACTGCATCATTCTAATGTGCATTGTGCATAGTGGAAGTACACCGTACCAAGGTGAAAAGTACAAGGTGGATGGTGGGACTCTAAATAGTGATTTCGATTGAAATCTTAAAGTCATATGCGTTTAGAATCTTAGTGGCGTCGAACGATTATGATTCCACTCAAAATCGATGGTTAAAGAAATCGAGGCAAAATTGTCCATTTATCATTTTGTTACACTAATTTGGCATAGAATAATAAACAATATGTGTTTTATTACTTATTTAATAATAGATTTTTTTATTTCGGTAATATGTCAAAATTAAAATTATAACGATCGTATAAAACTAATGCATTTTGTTCCTTAAACTTATTATTATAAAAAGTCGTGAAATTTTACGAATTTACGATTTGATTCTACAAAAACAATTTTAGTTCAGTTTTTGATCACATGATTACTACGCTATTTAACTACCTTTTTGGGAATGCATCATACCGAGGTCCAGTGTTCATAGTGGAATTGCACTGTACAAAGGTGCACGTTGCATTGCATATTGTCGAAATACAAAATACTGAGGTTGACCATGAATATTGATAGTAGTAACATGGTACAACGTGCATGGTGCATAGTGGAAATACATCGTACTTAGGCGAATTGTGCAAAGAGCATGATGAAAGTGAACCATACCGAGTGCGCGGTGCATTGTGAATTGTACAACTTTATCATTCTAATGTGCATGGTGCATAGTGGAAGTTCACCGTACTAAGGTGAAAAGTACAAGGTGTATGGTGGGACGTTTAATACTGAAATCGATTGAAATCTTAAAGTCCTATGGTTTTACAATATTAGTGGAATCGAACGATTATGATTCCTCTCAAAATCGGTGATTAAAGAAATCCGGCAAAAATTGTCCATTTGTCATTTTGTTACACTAATTTTGCATAGAATAATAAACAATATGTGTTTTATTAGTTATTTAATAATAGATTTTTTTATTTGATTAATAAGTGAAAATTAAAATTATAACGATCGTATAAAAATTTCATTTCATTTTTTGATCTCATGATGACTCGGCTATTTGACTACCTTTTTGGGAATGCATCATACCGAGGTGTAGTGTTCGTAGTGGAATTGCACTGTACCCGTGTGCACGTTGCATTGTGTATGGTGAAAATATAAATTTACGAGGTTGACCATGAATTTTGATAGTGGTAACATGGTACTACGTCCATGGTGCATAGTGTAAGTGCACCGTTCTTAGGCGAATTGTGCAAAGAGCATAATGAAAGTGAACCATACCATGGTGCACGGTGCATTGTGAATTGTACAACTGCATCATTCTAATGTGCATTGTGCATAGTGGAAGTACACCGTACCAAGGTGAAAAGTACAAGGTGGATGGTGGGACTCTAAATAGTGATTTCGATTGAAATCTTAAAGTCATATGCGTTTAGAATCTTAGTGGCGTCGAACGATTATGATTCCACTCAAAATCGATGGTTAAAGAAATCGAGGCAAAATTGTCCATTTATCATTTTGTTACACTAATTTGGCATAGAATAATAAACAATATGTGTTTTATTACTTATTTAATAATAGATTTTTTTATTTCGGTAATATGTCAAAATTAAAATTATAACGATCGTATAAAACTAATGCATTTTGTTCCTTAAACTTATTATTATAAAAAGTCGTGAAATTTTACGAATTTACGATTTGATTCTACAAAAACAATTTTAGTTCAGTTTTTGATCACATGATGACTACGCTATTTAACTACCTTTTTGGGAATGCATCATACCGAGGTCCAGTGTTCATAGTGGAATTGCACTGTACAAAGGTGGACGTTGCATTGCATATTGTCGAAATACAAAATACCGAGGTTGACCATGAATATTGATAGTAGTAACATGGTACAACGTGCATGGTGCATAGTGGAAATACATCGTACTTAGGCGAATTGTGCAAAGAGCATGATGAAAGTGAACCATACCGAGTGCGCGGTGCATTGTGAATTGTACAACTTTATCACTCTAATGTGCATGGTGCATAGTGGAAGTTCACCGTACTAAGGTGAAAAGTACAAGGTGTATGGTGGGACGTTTAATACTGAAATCGATTGAAATCTTAAAGTCCTATGGTTTTACAATATTAGTGGAATCGAACGATTATGATTCCTCTCAAAATCGGTGATTAAAGAAATCCGGCAAAAATTGTCCATTTGTCATTTTGTTACACTAATTTTGCATAGAATAATAAACAATATGTGTTTTATTAGTTATTTAATAATAGATTTTTTTATTTGAGTAATAAGTGAAAATTAAAATTATAACGATCGTATAAAAATTTCATTTCATTTTTTGATCTCATGATGACTCGGCTATTTGACTACCTTTTTGGGAATGCATCATACCGAGGTGTAGTGTTCGTAGTGGAATTGCACCGTACCCAGTGCACGTTGCATTGTGTATGGTGAAAATATAAATTTACGAGGTTGACCATGAATTTTGATAGTGGTAACATGGTACTACGTCCATGGTGCATAGTGTAAGTGCACCGTACTTAGGCGAATTGTGCAAAGAGCATAATGAAAGTGAACCATACCATGTTGCACGGTGCATTGTGAATTGTACAACTGCATCATTCTAATGTGCATTGTGCATAGTGGAAGTACACCGTACTAAGGTGAAAAGTACAAGGTGGATGGTGGGACTCTAAATAGTGATTTCGATTGAAATCTTAAAGCCATATGCGTTTAGAATCTTAGTGGCGTCGAACGATTATGATTCCACTAAAAATCGATGGTTAAAGAAATCGAGCAAAATTGTCCATTTATCATTTTGTTACACTAATTTGGCATAGAATAATAAACAATATGTGTTTTATTACTTATTTAATAATAGATTTTTTTATTTCGAATAGTAATATGTGAAAATTAAAATTATAACGATCGTATAAAACTAATGCATTTTGTTCCTTAAACTTTTTATTATAAAAAGTCGTGAAATTTTACGAATTTACGATTTGATTCTACAAATACAATTTTAGTTCAGTTTTTGATCACATGATGACTACGGTATTTAACTACCTTTTTGGGAATGCATCATACCGAGGTCCAGTGTTCATAGTGGAATTGCACTGTACAAAGGTGCACGTTGCATTGCATATTGTCGAAATACAAAATACTGAGGTTGACCATGAATATTGATAGTAGTAACATGGTACAACGTGCATGGTGCATAGTGGAAATACATCGTAATTAGGCGAATTGTGCAAAGAGCATGATGAAAGTGAACCATACCGAGTGCGCGGTGCATTGTGAATTGTACAACTTTATCATTCTAATGTGCATGGTGCATAGTGGAAGTTCACCGTACTAAGGTGAAAAGTACAAGGTGTATGGTGGGACGTTTAATACGAAATCGATTGAAATCTTAAAGTCCTATGGTTTTACAATATTAGTGGAATCGAACGATTATGATTCCTCTCAAAATCGGTGATTAAAGAAATCCGGCAAAAATTGTCCATTTGTCATTTTGTTACACTAATTTGGCATAGAATAATAAACAATATGTGTTTTATTAGTTATTTAATAATAGATTTTTTTATTTGAGTAATAAGTGAAAATTAAAATTATAACGATCGTATAAAAATTTCATTTCATTTTTTGATCTCATGATGACTCGGCTATTTGACTACCTTTTTGGGAATGCATCATACCGAGGTGTAGTGTTCGTAGTGGAATTGCACTTTGTACCCGGGTGCACGTTGCATTGTGTATGGTGAAAATATAAATTTACGAGGTTGACCATGAATTTTGATAGTGGTAACATGGTACTACGTCCATGGTGCATAGTGTAAGTGCACCGTACTTAGGCGAATTGTGCAAAGAGCATAATGAAAGTGAACCATACCTTGTTGCACGGTGCATTGTGAATTGTACAACTGCATCATTCTAATGTGCATTGTGCATAGTGGAAGTACACCGTACTAAGGTGAAAAGTACAAGGTGGATGGTGGGACTCTAAATAGTGATTTCGATTGAAATCTTAAAGTCATATGCGTTTAGAATCTTAGTGGCGTCGAACGATTATGATTCCACTCAAAATCGATGGTTAAAGAAATCGAGGCAAAATTGTCCATTTATCATTTTGTTACACTAATTTGGCATAGAATAATAAACAATATGTGTTTTATTAGTTATTTAATAATAGATTTTTTTATTTCAGTAATATGTGAAAATTAAAATTATAACGATCGTATAAAACTAATTCATTTTGTTCCTTAGACTTATTATTATAAAAAGTCGTGAAATTTTACGAATTTACGATTTGATTCTACAAATACAATTTTAGTTCAGTTTTTCATCACATGATGACTACGCTATTTAACTACCTTTTTGGGAATGCATCATACCGAGGTCCAGTGTTCATACTGGAATTGCACTGTACAAAGGTACACGTTGCATTGCATATTGTCGAAATACAAAATACCGAGGTTGACCATGAATATTGATAGTAGTAACATGGTACAACGTCCATGGTGCATAGTGGAAATGCATTGTACTTAGGCGAATTGTGCAAATAGCATGATGAAAGTGAACCATAGCATAGTGCGCGGTGCATTGTGAATTGTACAATTGTATCATTCTAATGTGCATGGTGCATAGTGGAAGTTTACCGTACTAAGGTGAAAAGTACAAGGTGTATGGTGGGACATTTAATAGTGAAATCGATTGAAATCTTAAAGTCCTATGGTTTTACAATATTAGTGGAATCGAATGATTATGATTCCACTCAAAATCGGTGGTTAAAGAAATCAGGCAAAATTGTCCATTTGTCATTTTGTTACACTAATTTGGTATAGAATAACAAACAATATTTGTTTTATTCGTTATTTAATAATAGATTTTTTTATTTGAGTAATCAGTGAAAATTAAAATTATAACGATCGTATAAAAATTATGTATTTTGTTCGTTAAACTTATTATTATAAAAAGTCGTGAAATCTTACGAATTTACGATTTGGTTCTACAAATAAAACTTCAGTTCATTTTTTGATCTCATGATGACTCGGCTATTTGACTACCTTTTTGGGAATGCATTAGACCGAGGTGTAGTGTTCATAGTGGAATTGCACTATACCCAGGTGCACGTTGCATTGCGTATGGTGAAAATACAAATTTACTAGGTTGACCATGAATTTTGATAGTGGTAACATGGTACTACGTGCATGGTGCATAGTGTAAATGCACCGTACTTAGGCGAATTTTGCAAAGAGCATAATGAAAGTGAACCATACCATGTTGCACGGTGCATTGTGAATTGTACAACTGCATCATTCTAATGTGCATGGTGCATAGTGGAAGTTCACCGTACTAAGGTGAAAAGTACAACGTGTATGGTGGGACGTTTAATAGTGAAATCGATTGAAATCTTAAAGTCCTAAGGTTTTACAATCTTAGTGGAATCGAACGATTATGATTCCACTCAAAATCGGTGGTTAAAGAAATCAGGCAAAATTGTCCATTTGTCATTTTGTTACACTAATTTGGTATAGAATAACAAACAATATTTGTTATATTACTTATTTAATAATAGATTTTTTTATTTGAGTAATAAGTGAAAATTAAAATTATAACGATCGTATAAAAATTATGTATTTTGTTCGTTAAACTTATTATTATAAAAAGTCGTGAAATCTTACGAATTTACGATTTGGTTCTACAAATAAAATTTCAGTTCATTTTTTGATCTCATGATGACTCGGCTATTTGACTACCTTTTTGGGAATGCATTATACCGAGGTGTAATGTTCATAGTGGAATTGCACTGTACCTAGGTGCACGTTGCATTGCGTATGGTGAAAATATG
Organism: Linum usitatissimum; assembly: GCA_030674075.2. Taxonomy (NCBI): domain Eukaryota; kingdom Viridiplantae; phylum Streptophyta; class Magnoliopsida; order Malpighiales; family Linaceae; genus Linum; species Linum usitatissimum. The sequence goes on along the minus strand of JAUJYP020001001.1, from coordinate 22,592 downwards.
AGGTTGACCATGAATTTTGATAGTGGTAACATGGTACTACGTGCATGGTGCATAGTGTAAGTGCACCGTACTTAGGCGAATTTTGCAAAGAGCATAATGAAAGTGAACCATACCATGTTGCACGGTGCATTGTGAATTGTACAACTGCATCATTCTAATGTGCATTGTGCATAGTGGAAGTACACCGTACTAAGGTGAAAAGTACAAGGTGGATGGTGGGACTCTAAATAGTGATTTCGATTGAAATCTTAAAGTCATATGGGTTTAGAATCTTAGTGGCGTCGAACGATTATGATTCCACTCAAAATCGATGGTTAAAGAAATCGAGGCAAAATTGTCCATTTGTCATTTTGTTACACTAATTTGGCATAGAATAATAAACAATATGTGTTTTATTAGTTATTTAATAATAGATTTTTTTATTTCGGTAATATGTGAAAATTAAAATTATAACGATCGTATAAAACTAATGCATTTTGTTCGTTAAACTTATTATTATAAAAAGTCGTGAAATCTTACGAATTTACGATTTGATTCTACAAATACAATTTTAGTTCAGTTTTTGATCACATGATGACTACGCTATTTAACTACCTTTTTGGGAATGCATCATACCGAGGTCCAGTGTTCATAGTGGAATTGCACTGTACAAAGGTGCACGTTGCATTGCATATTGTCGAAATATAAAATACCGAGGTTGACCATGAATATTGATAGTAGTAACATGGTACAACGTGAATGGTGCATAGTGGAAATGCATCGTACTTAGGCGAATTGTGCAAATAGCACGATGAAAGTGAAACATAGCATAGTGCGCGGTGCATTGTGAATTGTACAATTATATCATTCTAATGTGCATGGTGCATAGTGGAAGTTCACCGTACTAAGGTGAAAAATACAAGGTGTATGGTGGGACGTTTAATAGTGAAATCGATTGAAATCATAAAGTCCTATGGTTTTAAAATCTTAGTGGAATCGAACGATTATGATTCCACTCAAAATCAGTGATTGAAGAAATGACGCAAAAATTGTCCATTTGTCATTTTGTTACACTAATTTGGCATAGAATAATAAACAATATGTGTTTTATTAGTTATTTAATAATAGATTTTTTTATTTCAGTAATATGTGAAAATTAAAATTATAACGATCGTATAAAACTAATGCATTTTGTTCCTTAAACTTATTATTATAAAAAGTCGTGAAATCTTACGAATTTACGATTTGATTCTACAAATACAATTTTAGTTCAGTTTTTGATCTCATGATGACTACGCTATTTAACTACCTTTTTGGGAATGCATCATACCAAGGTCCAGTGTTCATAGTGGAATTGCACTGTACAAAGGTGCACGTTGCATTGCATATTGTCAAAATATAAAATACCGAGGTTGACCATGAATATTGATAGTAGTAACATGGTACAACGTGCATTGTGCATAGTGGAAATGCATCGTACTTAGGCGAATTGTGCAAATAGCATGATGAAAGTGAAACATAGCATAGTGCGCGGTGCATTGTGAATTGTACAATTGTATCATTCTAATGTGCATGGTGCATAGTGGAAGTTCACCGTACTAAGGTGAAAAGTACAAGGTGTATGGTGGGATGTGTAATAGTGAAATCGATTGAAATCTTAAAGTCCTATGGTTTTACAATATTAGTGGAATCGAACGATTATGATTCCACTCAAAATCGGTGGTTAAAGAAATCAGGCAAAAATTGTCCATTTGTCATTTTGTTACACTAATTTGGCATAGAATAATAAACAATATGTGTTTTATTAGTTATTTAATAATAGATTTTTTTATTTGAGTAATAAGTGAAAATTAAAATTATAACGATCGTATAAAAATTATGTATTTTGTTCGTTAAACTTATTATTATAAAAAGTCGTGAAATCTTACGAATTTACAATTTCGTTCTACAAATATAATTTCAGTTCATTTTTTTATCTCATGATGACTCGGCTATTTGACTACGTTTTTGGGAATGCATCATACCGAGGTCCAGTGTTCATAGTGGAATTGCACTGTACAAAGGTGCACGTTACATTGCATATTGTCGAAATATAAAATACCGAGGTTGACAATGAATATTGATAGTAGTAACATGGTACAACGTGAATGGTGCATAGTGGAAATGCATCGTACTTAGGCGAATTGTGCAAATAGCATGATGAAAGTGAAACATAGCATAGTGCGCGGTGCATTGTGAATTGTACAATTATATCATTCTAATGTGCATGGTGCATAGTGGAAGTTCACCGTACTAATGTGAAAAATACAAGGTGTATGGTGGGACGTTTAATAGTGAAATCGATTGAAATCATAAACTCCTATGGTTTTAAAATCTTAGTGGAATCGAACGATTATGATTCCACTCAAAATCAGTGATTAAAGAAATGACGCAAAAATTGTCCATTTGTCATTTTGTTACACTAATTTGGCATAGAATAATAAACAATATGTGTTTTATTAGTTATTTAATAATAGATTTTTTTATTTCAGTAATATGTGAAAATTAAAATTATAACGATCGTATAAAACTAATGCATTTTGTTCCTTAAACTTATTATTATAAAAAGTCGTGAAATCTTACGAATTTACGATTTGATTCTACAAATACAATTTTAGTTCAGTTTTTGATCACATGATGACTACGCTATTTAACTACCTTTTTGGGAATGCATCATACCGAGGTCAAGTGTTCATAGTGGAATTGCACTGTACAAAGGTGCACGTTGCATTGCATATTCTCGAAATAGAAAATACCGAGGTCGACCATGAATATTGATAGTAGTAACATGGTACAACGTCCATGGTGCATAGTGGAAATGCATCGTACTTAGGCGAATTGTGCAAATAGCATGATGAAAGTGAACCATAGCATAGTGCGCGGTGCATTGTGAATTGTACAATTGTATCATTCTAATGTGCATGGTGCATAGTGGAAGTTTACCGTACTAAGGTGAAAAGTACAAGGTGTATGGTGGGACGTTTAATAGTGAAATCGATTGAAACCTTAAAGTCCTATGGTTTTACAATATTAGTGGAATCGAACGATTATGATTCCACTCAAAATCGGTGGTTAAAGAAATCAGGCAAAATTGTCCATTTGTCATTTTGTTACACTAATTTGGTATAGAATAACAAACAATATTTGTTTTATTCGTTATTTAATAATATATTTTTTTATTTGAGTAATCAGTGAAAATTAAAATTATAACGATCGTATAAAAATTATGTATTTTGTTCGTTAAACTTATTATTATAAAAAGTCGTGAAATCTTACGAATTTACGATTTGGTTCTACAAATAAAACTTGAGTTCATTTTTTGATCTCATGATGACTCGGCTATTTGACTACCTTTTTGGGAATGCATTATACCGAGGTGTAATGTTCATAGTGGAATTGCACTGTACCTAGGTGCACGTTGCATTGCGTATGGTGAAAATATGAGGTTGACCATGAATTTTGATAGTGGTAACATGGTACTACGTGTATGGTGCATAGTGTAAGTGCACCGTACTTAGGCGAATCTTGCAAAGAGCATAATGAAAGTGAACCATACCATGTTGCACGGTGCATTGTGAATTGTACAACTGCATCATTCTAATGTGCATTGTGCATAGTGGAAGTACACCGTACTAAGGTGAAAAGTACAAGGTGGATGGTGGGACTCTAAATAGTGATTTCGATTGAAATCTTAAAGTCTTATGGGTTTAGAATCTTAGTGGCGTCGAACGATTATGATTCCACTCAAAATCGATGGTTAAAGAAATCAGGCAAAATTGTCCATTTGTCATTTTGTTACACTAATTTGGCATAGAATAATAAACAATATGTGTTTTATTAGTTATTTAATAATAGATTTTTTTATTTCAGTAATATGTGAAAATTAAAATTATAACGATCGTATAAAACTAATGCATTTTGTTCGTTAAACTTATTATTATAAAAAGTCGTGAAATCTTACGAATTTACGATTTGATTCTACAAATACAATTTTAGTTCAGTTTTTGATCACATGATGACTACGCTATTTAACTACCTTTTTGGGAATGCATCATACCGAGGTCCAGTGTTCATAGTGGAATTGCACTGTACAAAGGTGCACGTTGCATTGCATATTGTCGAAATATAAAATACCGACGTTGACCATGAATATTGATAGTAGTAACATGGTACAACGTGCATGGTGCATAGTGGAAATGCATCGTACTTAGGCGAATTGTGCAAATAGCATGATGAAAGTGAAACATAGCATAGTGCGCGGTGCATTGTGAATTGTACAATTATATCATTCTAATGTGCATGGTGCATAGTGGAAGTTCACCGTACTAAGGTGAAAAATACAAGGTGTATGGTGGGACGTTTAATAGTGAAATCGATTGAAATCATAAAGTCCTATGGTTTTAAAATCATAGTGGAATCGAACGATTATGATTCCACTCAAAATCAGTGATTAAAGAAATGACGCAAAAATTGTCCATTTGTCATTTTGTTACACTAATTTGGCATAGAATAATAAACAATATGTGTTTTATTAGTTATTTAATAATAGATTTTTTTATTTCAGTAATATGTGAAAATTAAAATTATAACGATCGTATAAAACTAATGCATTTTGTTCGTTAAACTTATTATTATAAAAAGTCGTGAAATCTTACGAATTTACGATTTGATTCAACAAATACAATTTTAGTTCAGTTTTTGATCACATGATGACTACGCTATTTAACTACCTTTTTGGGAATGCATCATACCGAGGTCCAGTGTTCATAGTGGAATTGCACTGTACAAAGGTGCACGTTGCATTGCATATTGTCAAAATATAAAATACCGAGGTTGACCATGAATATTGATAGTAGTAACATGGTACAACGTGCATTGTGCATAGTGGAAATGCATCGTACTCAGGCGAATTGTGCAAATAGCATGATGAAAGTGAAACATAGCATAGTGCGCGGTGCATTGTGAATTGTACAATTTTATCATTCTAATGTGCATGGTGCATAGTGGAAGTTCACCGTACTAAGGTGAAAAGTACAAGGTGTATGGTGGGACGTGTAATAGTGAAATCGATTGAAATCTTAAAGTCCTATGGTTTTACAATATTAGTGGAATCGAACGATTATGATTCCACTCAAAATCGGTGGTTAAAGAAATCGAGCAAAAATTGTCCATTTGTCATTTTGTTACACTAATTTGGCATAGAATAATAAACAATATGTGTTTTATTAGTTATTTAATAATAGATTTTTTTATTTGAGTAATCGGTGAAAATTAAAATTATAACGATCGTATAAAAATTATGTATTTTGTTCGTTAAACTTATTATTATAAAAAGTCGTGAAATCTTACGAATTTACGATTTGGTTCTACAAATAAAACTTCAGTTCATTTTTTGATCTCATGATGACTCGGCTATTTGACTACCTTTTTGGGAATGCATTATACCGAGGTGTAGTGTTCGTAGTGGAATTGCACTGTACCCAGGTGCACGTTGCATTGCGTATCGTGAAAATACAAATTTACGAGGTTGACCATGAATTTTCATAATGGTAACATGGTACTACGTGCATGGTGCATAGTGTAAGTGCACCGTACACAGGCGAATTTTGCAAAGAGCATAATGAAAGTGAACCATACCATGTTGCACGGTGCATTGTGAATTGTACAACTGCATCATTCTAATGTGCATTGTGCATAGTGGAAGTACACCGTACTAAGGTGAAAAGTACAAGGTGGATGGTGGGACTCTAAATAGTGATTTCGATTGAAATCTTAAAGTCATATGCGTTTAGAATCTTAGTGGCGTCGAACGATTATGATTCCACTCAAAATCGATGGTTAAAGAAATCGAGGCAAAATTGTCCATTTATCATTTTGTTACACTAATTTGGCATAGAATAATAAACAATATGTGTTTTATTAGTTATTTAATAATAGATTTTTTTATTTCAGTAATATGTGAAAATTAAAATTATAACGATCGTATAAAACTAATGCATTTTGTTCCTTAAACTTATTATTATAAAAAGTCGTGAAATTTTACGAATTTACGATTTGATTCTACAAATAAAGTTTTAGTTCAGTTTTTGATCACATGATGACTACGCTATTTAACTACCTTTTTGGGAATGCATCATACCGAGGTCCAGTGTTCATAGTGGAATTGCACTGTACAAAGGTGCACGTTGCATTGCATATTGTCGAAATACAAAATACCAAGGTTGACCATGAATATTGATAGTAGTAACATGGTACAACGTCCATGGTGCATAGTGGAAATGCATCGTACTTAGGCGAATTGTGCAAATAGCATGATGAAAGTGAACCATAGCATAGTGCGCGGTGCATTGTGAATTGTACAATTGTATCATTCTAATGTGCATGGTGCATAGTGGAAGTTTACCGTACTAAGGTGAAAAGTACAAGGTGTATGGTGGGACGTTTAATAGTGAAATCGATTGAAATCTTAAAGTCCTATGGTTTTACAATATTAGTGGAATCGAACGATTATGATTCCACTCAAAATCGGTGGTTAAAGAAATCAGGCAAAATTGTCCATTTGACATTTTGTTACACTAATTTGGTATAGAATAACAAACAATATTTGTTTTATTCGTTATTTAATAATAGATTTTTTTATTTGAGTAATCAGTGAAAATTAAAATTATAACGATCGTATAAAAATTATGTATTTTGTTCGTTAAACTTATTATTATAAAAAGTCGTGAAATCTTACGAATTTACGATTTGGTTCTACAAATAAAACTTCAGTTCATTTTTTGATCTCATGATGACTCGGCTATTTGACTACCTTTTTGGGAATGCATTATACCGTGGTGTAATGTTCATAGTGGAATTGCACTGTACCTAGGTGCACGTTGCATTGCGTATGGTGAAAATATGAGGTTGACCATGAATTTTGATAGTGGTAACATGGTACTACGTGCATGATGCATAGTGTAAGTGCACCGTACTTAGGCGAATTTTGCAAAGAGCATAATGAAAGTGAACCATACCATGTTGCACGGTGCATTGTGAATTGTACAACTGCATCATTCTAATGTGCATTGTGCATAGTGGAAGTACACCGTACATATGGGTTTAGAATCTTAGTTGTGTCGAACCATTATGATTCCGCTCAAAATCGATGGTAAAACAAATCAGGAAAAATTGTCCATTTGTCATTTTGTTACACTAATTTTGCATAGAATAATAAACAATGTGTTTTATTAGTTATTTAAAAATAGATTTTTTTATTTGAGTAATAAGTGAAAATTAAAATTATAACGATCGTATAAAAATTATGTATTTTGTTCGTAAAACTTATTATTATAAAAAGTCGTGAAATCTTATGAATTTACGATTTGGTTCTACAAATAAAATTATGATTCCACTCAAAATCGATGGTTAAAGAAATCAGGCAAAATTGTCCATTTGACATTTTGTTACACTAATTTGGCATAGAATAATAAACAATATGTGTTTTATTAGTTATTTAATAATAGATTTTTTTATTTCAGTAATATGTGAAAATTAAAATTATAACGATCGTATAAAACTAATGCATTTTGTTCCTTAAATTTATTATTATGAAAAGTCGTGAAATCTTACGAATTTACGATTTGATTCTACAAATACAATTTTATTTCAGTTTTTGATCACATGATGACTTCGCTATTTAACTACCTTTTTGGGAATGCATCATACCGAGGTCCAGTGTTCATAGTGGAATTGCACTGTACAAAGGTGCACATTGCATTGCATATGGTCGAAATACAAAATACCGAGGTTGACCATGAATATTGATAGTAGTAACATGGTACAACGTGCATGGTGCATAGTGGAAATGTATCGTACTTAGGCGAATTGTGCAAATAGCATGATGAAAGTGAACCATACCATAGTGCGCGGTGCATTGTGAATTGTACAATTGTATCATTCTAATGTGCATGGTGCATAGTGGAAGTACACCGTACTAAGGTGAAAAGTACAAGGTGTATGGAGGGACGTTTAATAGTGAAATCGATTGAAATCTTAAAGTCCTATGGTTTTACAATCTTAGTGGAATTGAACGATTATGATTCCACTCAAAATCGGTGGTTAAAGAAATCAGGCAAAATTGTCCATTTGTCATTTTGTTACACTGATTTGGCATAGAATTACAAAAAATATTTGTTTTATTAGTTATTTAATAATAGATTTTTTTATTTGAGTATTAAGTGAAAATTAAAATTATAACGATCGTATAAAAATTATGTATTTTGTTCGTTAAACTTATTATTATAAAAAGTCGTGAAATCTTACGAATTTACGATTTGGTTCTACAAATAAACTTTCAGTTCATTTTTTGATCTCATGATGACTCGGCTATTTGACTACCTTTTTGGGAATGCATTATACCAAGGTGTAGTGGTCATAGTGGAATTGCACCGTACCTGTGTGCACGTTGCATTGCGTATGGTGAAAATACAAATTTACGAGGTTGACCATGAATTTTGATAGTGGTAACATGGTACTACGTGCATGGTGCATAGTGTAAGTGCACCGTACATAGGCGAATTTTGCAAAGAGCATAATGAAAGTGAACCATACCATGTTGCACGGTGCATTGTGAATTGTACAACTACATCATTCTAATGTGCATTGTGCATAGTGGAAGTACACCGTACTAAGGTGAAAAGTACAACGTGGATGGTGGGACTCTAAATAGTGATTTCGATTGAAATCTTAAAGTCATATGGGTTTAGAATCTTAGTTGTGTCGAACCATTATGATTCCGCTCAAAATCGATGGTAAAACAAATCAGGAAAAATTGTCCATTTGTCATTTTGTTACACTAATTTTGCATAGAATAATAAACAATGTGTTTTATTAGTTATTTAAAAATAGATTTCTTTATTTGAGTAATAAGTGAAAATTAAAATTATAACGATCGTATAAAAATTATGCATTTTGGTCGTTAAACTTATTATTATAAAAAGTCGTGAAATCTTACGAATTTACGATTTGATTCTACAAATACAATTTTATTTCAGTTTTTGATCACATGATGACTACGCTATTTAACTACCTTTTTGGGAATGCATCATACCGAGGTTCGGTGTTCATAGTGGAATTGCACCGTACCTGTGCACGTTGCATTGCGTATGGTGAAAATACAAATTTACGAGGTTGACCATGAATTTTGATAGTGGTAACATGGTACAACGTGCATGGTGCATAGTGGAAATGCATCGTACTTAGGCGAATTGTGCAAATAGCATGATGAACGTGAACCATACCATAGTGTGTGCGGCATTGTGAATTGTACAATTGTATCATTCTAATGTGCATGGTGCATAGTGGAAGTTCACCGTACTAAGCTGAAAAGTACAAGGTGTATGGTGGGACGTTTCATAGTGAAATCGATTGAAATCTTCAAGTCCTATGGTTTTACAATCTTAGTGGAATCGAACGATTATGATTCCACTCAAAATTGGTGGTTAAAGAAATCAGGCAAAATTGTCCATTTGTAATTTTGTTACACTAATTTGGCATAGAATAACAAACAATATTTGTTTTATTAGTTATTTAATAATAGATTTTTTTATTTGAGTAATAAGTGAAAATTAAAATTATAACGATCGTATAAAAATTATGTATTTTGTTCGTTAAACTTATTATTATAAAAAGTCGTGAAATCTTACGAATTTACGATTTGGTTCTACAAATAAAATTTCAGTTCATTTTTTGATCTCATGATGACTCGGCTATTTGACTACCTTTTTGGGAAATGCATTATACCGAGGTGTAGTGTTCATAGTGGAATTGCAGTGTACCCAGGTGCACGTTGCATTGCGTATGGTGAAAATACAAATTTACGAGGTTGACCATGAATTTTGATAGTGGTAACATGGTACTACGTGCATGGTGCATAGTGTAAGTGCACCGTACATAGGCGAATTTTGCAAAGAGCATAATGAAAGTGAACCATACCATGTTGCACGGTGCATTGTGAATTGTACAACTGCATCATTCTAATTTGCATTGTGCATAGTGGAAGTACACCGTACTAAGGTGAAAAGTACAACGTGGATGGTGGGACTCTAAATAGTGATTTCGATTGAAATCTTAAAGTCATATGGGTTTAGAATCTTAGTGGCGTCGAACGATTATGATTCCACTCAAAATCGATGGTTAAAGAAATCAGGCAAAATTGTCCATTTGTAATTTTGTTACACTAATTTGGCATAGAATAACAAACAATATTTGTTTTATTAGTTATTTAATAATAGATTTTTTTATTTGAGTAATAAGTGAAAATTAAAATTATAACGATCGTATAAAAATTATGTATTTTGTTCGTTAAACTTATTATTATAAAAAGTCGTGAAATCTTACGAATTTACGATTTGGTTCTACAAATAAGATTTCAGTTCAGTTTTTTGATCTCATGATGACTCGGCTATTTGACTACCTTTTTGGGAATGCATTATACCGAGGTGTAGTGTTCATAGTGGAATTGCAAACACACTGGTGCACGTTGCATTGCGTATGGTGAAAATACAAATTTACGAGGTTGACCATGAATTTTGATAGTGGTAACATGGTACTACGTGCATGGTGCATAGTGTAAGTGCACCGTACATAGGCGAATTTTGCAAAGAGCATAATGAAAGTGAACCATACCATGTTGCACGGTGCATTGTGAATTGTACAACTGCTTCATTCTAATGTGCATTGTGCATAGTGGAAGTGCACCGTACTAAGGTGAAAAGTACAAGGTGAATGGTGGGACTCTAAATAGTGATTTCGATTGAAATCTTAAAGTCATATGGGTTTAGAATCTTAGTTGTGTCGAACGATTATGATTCCACTCAAAATCGATGGTTAAAGAAATCAGGAAAAATTGTCCATTTGTCATTTTGTTACACTAATTTTGCATAAAATAATAAACAATGTGTTTTATTAGTTATTTAAAAATAGATTTCTTTATTTGAGTAATAAGTGAAAATTAAAATTATAACGATCGTATAAAAATTATGCATTTTGTTCGTTAAACTTATTATTATAAAAAGTCGTGAAATCTTACGAATTTACGATTTGATTCTACAAATACAATTTTATTTCAGTTTTTGATCACATGATGACTATGCTATTTAACTACCTTTTTGGGAATGCATCATACCGAGGTTCAGTGTTCATAGTGGAATTGCACTGTACCCAGGTGCACGTTGCATTGCGTATGGTGAAAATACAAATTTACGAGGTTGACCATGAATTTTGATAGTGGTAACATGGTACAACGTGCATGGTGCATAGTGGAAATGCATCGTACTTAGGCGAATTGTGCAAATAGCATGATGAACGTGAACCATACCATAGTGTGTGCTGCATTGTGAATTGTACAATTGTATCATTCTAATGTGCATGGTGCATAGTGGAAGTTCACCGTACTAAGCTGAAAAGTACAAGGTGTATGGTGGGACGTTTCATAGTGAAATCGATTGAAATCTTCAAGTCCTATGGTTTTACAATCTTAGTGGAATCGAACGATTATGATTCCACTCAAAATTGGTGGTTAAAGAAATCAGGCAAAATTGTCCATTTGTAATTTTGTTACACTAATTTGGCATAGAATAACAAACAATATTTGTTTTATTAGTTATTTAATAATAGATTTTTTTATTTGAGTAATAAGTGAAAATTAAAATTATAACGATCGTATAAAAATTATGTATTTTGTTCGTTAAACTTATTATTATAAAAAGTCGTGAAATCTTACGAATTTACGATTTGGTTCTACAAATAAAATTTCAGTTCATTTTTTGATCTCATGATGACTCGGCTATTTGACTACCTTTTTGGGAATGCATTATACCGAGGTGTAGTGTTCATAGTGGAATTGCACCGTACCTGTGTGCACGTTGCATTGCGTATGGTGAAAATACAAATTTACGAGGTTGACCATGAATTTTGATAGTGGTAACATGGTACTACGTGCATGGTGCATAGTGTAAGTGCACCGTACATAGGCGAATTTTGCAAAGAGCATAATGAAAGTGAACCATACCATGTTGCACGGTGCATTGTGAATTGTACAACCGTTTTCATTCTAATGTGCATTGTGCATAGTGGAAGTTCACCGTACTAAGCTGAAAAGTACAAGGTGAATGGTGGGACTCTAAATAGTGATTTCGATTGAAATCTTAAAGTCATATGGGTTTAGAATCTTAGTTGTGTCGAACGATTATGATTCCACTCAAAATCGATGGTTAAAGAAATCAGGAAAAATTGTCCATTTGTCATTTTGTTACACTAATTTTGCATAAAATAATAAACAATGTGTTTTATTAGTTATTTAAAAATAGATTTCTTTATATGAGTAATAAGTGAATATTAAAATTATAACGATCGTATAAAAATTATGCATTTTGTTCGTTAAACTTATTATTATAAAAAGTCGTGAAATCTTACGAATTTACGATTTGAATCTACAAATAAAATTTCAGTTCATTTTTTGATCTCATGATGACTCGGCTATTTGACTACCTTTTTGGGAATGCATTATACCGAGGTGTAGTGTTCATAGTGGAATTGCACTGTACAAAGGTGCACGTTGCATTGCATATTGTCGAAATACAAAATACCGAGGTTGACCATGAATATTGATAGTAGTAACATGGTACAACGTGCATGGTGCATAGTGGAAATGCATCGTACTTAGGCGAATTGTGCAAATAGCATGATGAAAGTGAACCATACCATAGTGCGCGGTGCATTGTGAATTGTACAATTGTATCATTCTAATGTGCATGGTGCATAGTGGAAGTTCACCGTACTAAGGTTAAAAGTACAAGGTGTATGGTGGGACGTTTAATAGTGAAATCGATTGAAATCTTAAAGTCCTATGGTTTTACAATCTTAGTGGAATCGAACGATTATGATTCCACTCAAAATTGGTGGTTAAAGAAATCAGGCAAAATTGTCCATTTGTTACACTAATTTGGCATAGAATAACAAACAATATTTGTTTTATTAGTTATTTAATAATAGATTTTTTTATTTGAGTAATAAGTGAAAATTAAAATTATAACGATCGTATAAAAATTATGTATTTTGTTCGTTAAACTTATTATTATAAAAAGTTGTGAAATCTTACGAATTTACGATTTGATTCTACAAATAAAATTTCAGTTCATTTTTTGATCTCATGATGACTCGGCTATTTGACTACCTTTTTGGGAATGCATTATACCGAGGTGTAGTGTTCATAGTGAAATTGCACTGTACAAAGGTGCACGTTGCATTGCATATTGTCGAAATACAAAATACCGAGGTGGACCATGAATATTGATAGTAGTAACATGGTACAACATGCATGGTGCATAGTGGAAATGCATCGTACTTAGGCGAATTGTGCAAATAGCATGATGAAAGTGAACCATACCATAGTGCGCGGTGCATTGTGAATTGTACAATTGTATCATTCTAATGTGCATGGTGCATAGTGGAAGTTCACCGTACTAAGGTTAAAAGTACAAGGTGTATGGTGGGACGTTTAATAGTGAAATCGATTGAAATCTTAAAGTCCTATGGTTTTACAATCTTAGTGGAATCGAACGATTATGATTCCACTCAAAATTGGTGGTTAAAGAAATCAGGCAAAATTGTCCATTTGTTACACTAATTTGGCATAGAATAACAAACAATATTTGTTTTATTAGTTATTTAATAATAGATTTTTTTATTTGAGTAATAAGTGAAAATTAAAATTATAACGATCGTATAAAAATTATGTATTTTGTTCGTTAAACTTATTATTATAAAAAGTTGTGAAATCTTACGAATTGACGATTTGATTCTACAAATAAAATTTCAGTTCATTTTTTGATCTCATGATGACTCGGCTTATTTGACTACCTTTTTGGGAATGCATTATACCGAGGTGTAGTGTTCATAGTGAAATTGCACTGTACAAAGGTGCACGTTGCATTGCATATTGTCGAAATACAAAATACCGAGGTGGACCATGAATATTGATAGTAGTAACATGGTACAACGTGCATGGTGCATAGTGGAAATGCATCGTACTTAGGCGAATTGTGCAAATAGCATGATGAAAGTGAACCATACCATAGTGCGCGGTGCATTGTGAATTGTACAATTGTATCATTCTAATGTGCATGGTGCATAGTGGAAGTTCACCGTACTAAGGTTAAAAGTACAAGGTGTATGGTGGGACGTTTAATAGTGAAATCGATTGAAATCTTAAAGTCCTATGGTTTTACAATCTTAGTGGAATCGAACGATTATGATTCCACTCAAAATCGGTGGTTAAAGAAATCAGGCAAAATTGTCCATTTGTTACACTAATTTGGCATAGAATAACAAACAATATTTGTTTTATTAGTTATTTAATAATAGATTTTTTTATTTGAGTAATAAGTGAAAATTAAAATTATAACGATCGTATAAAAATTATGTATTTTGTTCGTTAAACTTCTTATTATAAAAAGTTGTGAAATCTTACGAATTTACGATTTGGTTCTACAAATAAAATTTAAGTTCGTTTTTTGATCTCATGATGACTCGGCTATTTGACTACCTTTTTGGGAATGCATTATACCGAAGTGTAGTGTTCATAGTGGAATTGCAGGTGTACCCGTGTGCACGTTGCATTGCGTATGGTGAAAATACAAATTTACGAGGTTGACCATGAATTTTGATAGTGATAACATGGTACTACGTGCATGGTGCATAGTGTAAGTGCACCGTATTTAGGCGAATTTTGCAAATAGCATGATGAAAGTGAACGATACCATGTTGCACGGTGCATTGTGAATTGTACAACTGCATCATTCTATTGTGCATTGTGCATAGTGGAAGTACACCGTACTAAGGTGAAAAGTACAACGTGGATGGTGGGACTCTAAATAGGGATTTCGATTGAAATATTAAAGTCATATGGGTTTAGAATCTTAGTTGCGTCGAACGATTATGATTCCACTCAAAATCGATGGTTAAAGAAATCAGGCAAAATTGTCCATTTGTCATTTTGTTACACTAATTTGGCATAGAATAATAAACAATATGTGTTTTATTAGTTATTTAATAATAGATTTTTTTATTTCAGTAATATGTAAAAATTAAAATTATAACGATCGTATAAAACTAATGCATTTTGTTCCTTAAACTTATTATTATAAAAAGTCGTGAAATCTTACGAATTTAAGATTTGATTCTACAAATACAATTTTATTTCATTTTTTGATCACATGATGACTACGCTATTTAACTACCTTTTTGGGAATGCATCATACCGAGGTCCAAGTGTTCATAGTGGAATTGCACCGTACCTGTGTGCACGTTGCATTGCGTATGGTGAAAATACAAATTTACGAGGTTGACCATGAATTTTGATAGTGGTAACATGGTACAATGTGCATGGTGCATAGTGGAAATGCATCGTACTTCAGCGAATTGTGCAAACAGCATGATGAACGTGAACCATACCATAGTGCGCGGTGCATTGTGAATTGTACAATTGTATCATTCTAACGTGCATGGTGCATAGTGGAAGTTCACCGTACTAAGGTGAAAAGTACAAGGTGTATGGTGGGATGTTTAATAGTGAAATCGATTGAAATCTTAAAGTCCTATGGTTTTACAATCTTAGTGGAATCGAACGATTATGACTCCACTCAAAATCGGTGGTTAAAGAAATCAGGCAAAATTGTCCATTTGTCATTTTGTTACACTAATTTGGCATAGAATAACAAACAATATTTGTTTTATTAGTTATTTAATAATAGATTTTTTTATTTGAGTAATAAGTGAAAATTAAAATTATAACGATCGTATAAAAATTATGTATTTTGTTCGTTAAACTTATTATTATAAAAAGTTGTGAAATCTTACGAATTTACGATTTGATTCTACAAATAAAATTTCAGTTCATTTTTTGATCTCATGATGACTCGGCTATTTGACTACCTTTTTGGGAATGCATTATACCGAGGTGTAGTGTTCATAGTGAAATTGCACTGTACAAAGGTGCACGTTGCATTGCATATTGTCGAAATACAAAATACCGAGGTGGACCATGAATATTGATAGTAGTAACATGGTACAACGTGCATGGTGCATAGTGGAAATGCATCGTACTTAGGCGAATTGTGCAAATAGCATGATGAAAGTGAACCATACCATAGTGCGCGGTGCATTGTGAATTGTACAATTGTATCATTCTAATGTGCATGGTGCATAGTGGAAGTTCACCGTACTAAGGTTAAAAGTACAAGGTGTATGGTGGGACGTTTAATAGTGAAATCGATTGAAATCTTAAAGTCCTATGGTTTTACAATCTTAGTGGAATCGAACGATTATGATTCCACTCAAAATCGGTGGTTAAAGAAATCGGCAAAATTGTCCATTTGTTACACTAATTTGGCATAGAATAACAAACAATATTTGTTTTATTAGTTATTTAATAATAGATTTTTTTATTTGAGTAATAAGTGAAAATTAAAATTATAACGATCGTATAAAAATTATGTATTTTGTTCGTTAAACTTCTTATTATAAAAAGTTGTGAAATCTTACGAATTTACGATTTGGTTCTACAAATAAAATTTAAGTTCGTTTTTTGATCTCATGATGACTCGGCTATTTGACTACCTTTTTGGGAATGCATTATACCGAAGTGTAGTGTTCATAGTGGAATTGCAGTGTACCCAGGTGCACGTTGCATTGCGTATGGTGAAAATACAAATTTACGAGGTTGACCATGAATTTTGATAGTGATAACATGGTACTACGTGCATGGTGCATAGTGTAAGTGCACCGTATTTAGGCGAATTTTGCAAATAGCATGATGAAAGTGAACGATACCATGTTGCACGGTGCATTGTGAATTGTACAACTGCATCATTCTATTGTGCATTGTGCATAGTGGAAGTACACCGTACTAAGGTGAAAAGTACAACGTGGATGGTGGGACTCTAAATAGGGATTTCAATTGAAATATTAAAGTCATATGGGTTTAGAATCTTAGTTGCGTCGAACGATTATGATTCCACTCAAAATCGATGGTTAAAGAAATCAGGCAAAATTGTCCATTTGTCATTTTGTTACACTAATTTGGCATAGAATAATAAACAATATGTGTTTTATTAGTTATTTAATAATAGATTTTTTTATTTCAGTAATATGTAAAAATTAAAATTATAACGATCGTATAAAACTAATGCATTTTGTTCCTTAAACTTATTATTATAAAAAGTCGTGAAATCTTACGAATTTAAGATTTGATTCTACAAATACAATTTTATTTCATTTTTTGATCACATGATGACTACGCTATTTAACTACCTTTTTGGGAATGCATCATACCGAGGTCCAGTGTTCATAGTGGAATTGCACTGTACCCAGGTGCACGTTGCATTGCGTATGGTGAAAATACAAATTTACGAGGTTGACCATGAATTTTGATAGTGGTAACATGGTACAATGTGCATGGTGCATAGTGGAAATGCATCGTACTTCGCCGAATTGTGCAAACAAGATGATGAACGTGAACCATACCATAGTGCGCGGTGCATTGTGAATTGTACAATTGTATCATTCTAACGTGCATGGTGCATAGTGGAAGTTCACCGTACTAAGGTGAAAAGTACAAGGTGTATGGTGGGATGTTTAATAGTGAAATCGATTGAAATCTTAAAGTCCTATGGTTTTACAATCTTAGTGGAATCGAACGATTATGACTCCACTCAAAATCGGTGGTTAAAGAAATCAGGCAAAATTGTCCATTTGTCATTTTGTTACACTAATTTGGCATAGAATAACAAACAATATTTGTTTTATTAGTTATTTCATAATATATTTTTTTATTTGAGTAATAAGTGAAAATTAAAATTATAACGATCGTATAAAAATTATGTATTTTGTTCGTTAAACTTATTATTATAAAAAGTTGTGAAATCTTACGAATTTACGATTTGGTTCTACAAATAAAATTTAAGTTCATTTTTTGATCTCATGATGACTCGGCTAATTGACTACCTTTTTGGGAATGCATTATACCGAGGTGTAGTGTTCATAGTGGAATTGCAGTGTACCCAGGTGCACGTTGCATTGCGTATCGTGAAAATACAAATTTACGAGGTTGACCATGAATTTTCATAATGGTAACATGGTACTACGTGCATGGTGCATAGTGTAAGTGCACCGTACACAGGCGAATTTTGCAAAGAGCATAATGAAAGTGAACCATACCATGTTGTACGGTACATTGTGAATTGTACAACTGCATCATTCTAATGTGCATTGTGCATAGTGGAAGTGCACCATACTAAGGGGAAAAGTACAAGGTGAATGGTGGGACTCTAAATAGTGATTTCGATTGAAATATTAATGTCATATGGGTTTAGAATCTTAGTTGCGTCGAACAATTATGATTCCACTCAAAATCGATGGTTAAAGAAATCAGGCAAAATTGTCCATTTGTCATTTTGTTACACTAATTTGGCATAGAATAATAAACAATATGTGTTTTATTAGTTATTTAATAATAGATTTTTTTATTTCAGTAATATGTGAAAATTAAAATTATAACGATCGTATAAAACTAATGCATTTTGTTCCTTAAACTTATTTTTATAAAAAGTCATGAAATCTTACGAAGTTACGATTTGATTCTACAAATAAAATTTTATTTCAGTTTTTGATCACATGATGACTACGCTATTTAACTACCTTTTTGGGAATGCATCATACCGAGGTCCAGTGTTCATAGTGGATTTGCACTGTACCCAGGTGCACGTTGCATTGCGTATGGTGAAAATACAAATTTACGAGGTTGACCATGAATTTTGATAGTGGTAACATGGTACAACGTGCATGGTGCATAGTGGAAATGCATCGTACTTAGGCGAATTGTGCAAATAGCATGATGAACGTGAACCATACCATAGTGTGCGGTGCATTGTGAATTGTACAATTGTATCATTCTAATGTGCATGGTGCATAGTGGAAGTTCACCGTACTAAGGTGAAAAGTACAAGGTGTATGGTTGGACGTTAAATAGTGAAATCGATTGAAATCTTAAAGTCCTATGGTTTTACAATCTTAGTGGAATCGAACGATTATGATTCCACTCAAAATCGGTGGTTAATGAAATCAGGCAAAATTGTCCATTTGTCATTTTGTTACACTAATTTGGCATAGAATAACAAACAATATTTGTTTTATTAGTTATTTAATAATAGATTTTTTAATTTGAGTAATAAGTGAAAATTAAAATTATAACGATGGTATAAAAATTATGCATTTTGTTCGTTAAACTTATTATTATAAAAAGTCATGAAATCTTACGAATTTACGATTTGGTTCTACAAATAAAATTTCAGTTCATTTTTTGATCTCATGATGACTCGGCTATTTGACTACCTTTTTGGGAATGCATCATACCGAGGTGTAGTGTTCATAGTGGAATTGCACTGTACCCAGGTGCACGTTGCATTGCGTATGGTGAAAATACAAATTTACGAGGTTGACCATGAATTTTGATAGTGATAACATGGTACTACGTGCATGGTGCATAGTGTAAGTGCAGCGTATTTAGGCGAATTTTGCAAATAGCATGATGAAAGTGAACCATACCATGTTGCACGGTGCATTGTGAATTGGACAACTGCATCACTCTATTGTGCATTGTGCATAGTGGAAGTACACCGTACTAAGGTGAAAAGTACAACGTGGATGGTGGGACTCTTAATAGTGATTTCGATTGAAATCTTAAAGTCATATTGGTTTAGAATCTTAGTGGCGTCAAACGATTATGATTCCACTCAAAATCGATGGTTAAAGAAATCAGGCAAAATTGTCCATTTGTCATTTTGTTACACTAATTTGGGATAGAATAATAAACAATATGTGTTTTATTAGTTATTTAATAATAGATTTTTTTATTTTAGTAATAAGTGAAAATTAAAATTATAACGATTGTATAAAACTAATGCATTTTGTTCCTTAAACATATTATTATAAAAAGTCTTGGAATCTTACGAATTTACGATTTGATTCGACAAATACAATTTCAGTTCATTTTTTGATCACATGATGACTCGGCTATTTCACTCCTTTTTGGTAATGCATCATACCGAGGTCCAGTGTTCATAGTGGAATTGCACTATACAAAGGTGCACTTTGCATTGCATATGGTCTAAATACAAAATACCGAGGTTGACAATGAATATTGATAGTAGTAACATGGCAAAACGTGCATAGTGCATAGTGGAAGTGCATCGTACTTAGGCGAATTGTGCAAAGAGCATGATGAAAGTGAACCATACCATAGTGCACGATGCATTGTGAATTGTACAACTGCATCATTCTAATCTGCATGGTGCATAGTGGAAGTGCACCGTACTAAGTTGAAAAGTACTAGGTGGATGTTGGAATCTGAATAGTGATTTTGATTGAAATCTTAAAGTCCTATGGTTTTACAATTTTAGTGGCATCGATCGATTATGACTCCACTCCAAATCGTTGGTTAATGAAATTAGTCCAAATTGTCCATTTGTGATTTTGTTACACTAATTTGGCCTACAATAATAAAAATATGTGTTTTATTAGTAATTTAATAATATATTTTGTTATTTGAGTAATAAGTGAAAATTAAAAGAATAACAATCGTATAAAACTAATGTATTTTGTTATAAAAAGTCGTGGAATCTTACCAGTTTACGATTTTATTCTACAATTACCATTTCAGTTCATTTTTCGATCTCATGCTCACTCGGCCATTTGACTACCTTGGTGGGAATGCACTATACCCAGGTGTAGTGTGCATAGTGGAATTGAACTGCACCAAGGTGCACGTGGCATTGCAAATGGTCAAAATACAAAATATCCACGTTCACCATGAATATTGATAGTTCACTTAAACAAGGTACAACGTGCATGGTGCATAGTGGAAGTGCACCGTACTTAGACGAATTGTGCACAGAGCATAATGAAAGTGAACCATACCATAGTCCGCGGTGCATGTTGAATTGTACAACTGTATCATTCTAATGTGCATGGTGCATAGTGGAAGTTCAGCGTACTAAGGTGAAAAGTACAAGGTGTATGGTGGGACGTTTAATAGTGAAATCGATTGAAATCTTAGTCAAATCGAACGATTATTATTCCACTCAAAATCGTTGGTTAAAGAAATTAGTCAAAATTGTCCATTTGTGATTTTGTTACACTAATTTGGCCTAGATAATAAAAAATATGTGTTTTATTATTAATTTAATAATATATTTTGTTATTTGAGTATTAAGTGAAAATTAAAATAATAACAATCATATAAAACTATTGCATTTTGTTCTTTAAATTTATTGTTATAAAAAGTCGTGGAATCTTACGACTTTACGATTTGATTCTACAAATACAATTTCAGTTCATTTTTTGATCTCATGCTCACTCGGCCATTTGATTACCTTGGTGGGAATGCACTATACCAACGTTTAGTGTGCATAGTTGAATTGCACTGTACCAAGGTGCACGCGACATTGCGAATGGTCGAAATACAAAATATCCAGGTTCACCATGAATATTGATAGTGCACCGTAACAAGGTACAACATGCATGGTCTACAGTGAAAGTGCACCGTACTTAGGCCAATTGTGCATAGAGCATAATGAAAGTGAACCATACCATAGTGTGCGGTGCATTGTGAATTGTACAACTACATCATTCTAATGTGCATGGTGCATAGTGGAAGTTCACCGTACTAAGGTGAAAAGTACAAGGTGTATGGTGGGACTTTGAATAGTGAAATCGATTGAAATCTTAAAGTCCTATGGTTTTACAATCTTAGTGGCGTCGAACGATTATGATTCCACTCAAAATTGGTGGTTAAAGAAATTAGGAAAAATTGTCCATTTGTCATTTTGTTACACTAATTTACCATAGAATAATAAAAAATAGGTGTTTTATTAATAATTTAATAATAGATTTTTTTATTTGAGTAATAAGTGAAAATTAAAATAATAACAATCGTATAAAAATAATGCGTTTTGTTCTTTAAATTTATTATTATAAAAAGTCGTGGAATCTTACGACTTTACGATTTGATTCTACAAATACAATTTCAGTTCATTTTTTGATCTCATGCTCACTCGGCCATTTGACTACCTTGGTGGGAATGCACTATACCAACGTGTAGTGTGCATAGTTGAATTGCACCGTACCAAGGTGCACGCGGCATTGCGAATGGTCGAAATACAAAATATCCAGGTTCACCATGAATATTGATAAGTGCACCGTAACAAGGTACAACATGCATGGTCTACAATGAAAGTGCACCGTACTTAGGTCAATTGTGCATAGAGCATAATGAAAGTGAACCATACCATAGTGCGCGGTGCATTGTGAATTGTACAACTACATCATTCTAATGTGCATGGTGCATAGTGGAAGTTCACCGTACTAAGGTGAAAAGTACAAGGTGTATGGTGGGACTTTGAATAGTGAAATCGATTGAAATCTTAAAGTCCTATGGTTTTACAATCTTAGTGGCGTCAAACGATTATGATTCCACT
>JAUJYP020001000.1:0-49576 GCA_030674075.2 Linum usitatissimum | reverse complement strand
TGTGAAATCATTCCTCGAAAGTCGCTAGGTCGTCATTCCGTACTATTTCAAGCCATGTTGAATTGCGTCTAATATCTGAAATCCTCGTCTTTAGGTTGTTAATGACGATGAAGTCTTTCACCGAAACCCACCCCGGTGATTGTACCCTCACCATTTTTTTATCATGGACGGTTTAAAGGGGTAAATCCTTAATGTTGTTATTTTAAATTATGTTATGTATTACGTTACGACATTTATTTTATGAATTTAAGAACATTAGATATACGAATCTTCACTTAGAACATTACTAGGTGGAATAAGAATGTTTAACCTCACTCAGTAGTTATAATTAGAATTCAATTAAGTATTAGCTCATTTATTTGCAAAAATAGTAATTAAATTTATGAACTCCTTTCTCTCTCCCCAACTAGAATTTCTAAGACATTATAATAACATACTTCTTAAATCCGTTAGATCTTTGAACACAAGTTCTTTCGGATCAACTCTTTTCTGCCCACATCACTTGATTTATGAACTCATTCCTCGAAAGTCGCTAAGTCATCATTCCAAACACTATTTCAACCCATGTTGGAATTATTTCAATATCCTAAAATAGCTTCTTGTGTTGTTAAAGACGATGAAGTCTTTCAATTTCAAACCTTCACCTCAGGATTGACCCTCACCATTTTTTTATCAAGTGGATTTGTTTAAAGGGGTAAATCCATGAATGTTGTTATTTTAAATTATGGTATGTATTACGCAATTTACTTATTATTTAATGTATGAATTTTGGTGAACATTAGATATAAGAATCTCACTTAGAACATTACTAGGTGGAATAAGAATATGAACCTCACTAGAAACTTAAAATTAGAATTCTAATTTTGTGGTAGAATCAGTAATTTCCTTTGTGTCAAGAACTAAATTTATGAACTAACTTTCTCTCCGATAAATAGAATTTTTAAGACATTATAATGACATACTTCTTACATCCGTTGCATCCTTGAACACAAGTTCTTTCAGATCAATCCTTTCAGCCACATCACTTTATTTGTGAAATCATTCCTCGAAAGTCGCTAGGTCGTCATTCCGTACTATTTCAAGCCATGTTGGAATTGCGTCTAATATCCGAAATCCTCGTCTTTAGGTTGTTAATGACGATGAAGTCTTTCACCCGAAACCTTCACCCCAGGATTGGACCCTCACCATTTTTTTATCAAGTGGATGGTTTAAAGGGGTAAATCCTTAATGTTGTTATTTTATATTATGTTATGTATTACGTTACGACATTTATTTTATGAATTTAAGAACATTAGATATACGAATCTCACTTAGAACATTACTAAGTGGAATAAGAATATGAACCTCACTAGTAAGTTATAATTAGAATTCAATTAAGTATTAGCTCATGAATTTCCATTGTTAGTAATTAAATTTATGAACTCCTTTCTCTTTGATAATTAGAATTTTTAAGACATTTTATTAACATACTTCTTAAATCCGTTGGATCCTTGGAACACAAGTTCTTTCGGATCAATCCTTTCAGCCACATCACTTTATTTGTGAAATCATTCCTCGAAAGTCGCTAGGTCGTCATTCCAGACTATTTCAAGCCATGTTGGAATTGCGTCTAATATCTGAAATCCTCGTCTTTAGGTTGTTAATGACGATGAAGTCTTTCACCTGAAACCTTCACCCCCAGGATTGTACCCTCACCATTTTTTTATCAAGTGGATGGTTTAAAGGGGTAAATCCTTAATGTTGTTATTTTAAATTATGTTATGTATTACGTTACGACATTTATTTTATGAATTTAAGAACATTAGATATACGAATCTCACTTAGAACATTACTAGGTGGAATAAGAATATGAACCTCACTAGTAAGTTATAATTAGAATTCAATTAAGTATTAGCTCATGAATTTCCATTGTTAGTAATTAAATTTATGAACTCTTTTCTCTCTGATAACTAGAATTTTCAAGACATTATAATAACATACTTCTTAAATCCGTTAGATCCTTGGAACACAAGTTCTTTCGGATCAATCCTTTCAGCCACATCACTTGATTTGTGAACTCATTCCTCGAAAGTCGCTAAGTCATCATTCCGTACTATTTCAACCCATGTTGGAATTATTTCTAATATCCGAAAATAGCTTCTTTTAGGTTGTTAAAGACGATGAAGTCTTTCACCCGAAACCTTCACCCCGAGGATTGGACCCTCACCATTTTTTTATCAAGTGGATGGTTTAAAGGGGTAAATCCTTAATGTTGTTATTTTAAATTATGTTATGTATTACGTTACGACATTTATTTTATGAATTTAAGAACATTAGATATACGAATCTCACTTAGAACATTACTAGGTGGAATAAGAATATGAACCTCACTAGTAAGTTAAAATTAGAATTCAATTAAGTATTAGCTCAAGAATTTCCTTTGTCAAGAATTCAAATTTATGAACTCCTTTCTCTCTCGATAACTAGAATTTTTAAGACATTATAATGACATACTTCTTACATCCGTTAGATCCTTGGAACACAAGTTCTTTCGCATCAATCCTTTCAGCCACATCACTTTATTTGTGAACTCATTCCTCGAAAGTCGCTAGGTCGTCATTCCAGACTATTTCAAGCCATGTTGGAATTATTTCGAATATCTGAAATCCTCGTCTTTAGGTTGTTAATGACGATGAAGTCTTTCACCTGAAACCTTCACCCCCAGGATTGGACCCTCACCATTTTTTTATCAAGTGGATGGTTTAAAGGGGTAAATCCTTAATGTTGTTATTTTAAATTATGTTATGTATTACGTTACGACATTTATTTTATGAATTTAAGAACATTAGATATACGAATCTCACTTAGAACATTACTAGGTGGAATAAGAATATGAACCTCACTAGTAAGTTAAAATTAGAATTCAATTAAGTATTAGCTCATGAATTTCCTTTGTTAGTAACTAAATTTATGAACTCCTTTCTCTCTGATAACTAGAATTTTTAAGACATTAAAATGACATACTTCTTAAATCCGTTAGATCCTTGGAACACAAGTTCTTTCGGATCAATCCTTTCAGCCACATCACTTTATTTGTGAAATCATTCCTCGAAAGTCGCTAGGTCGTCATTCCAGACTATTTCAAGCCATGTTGGAATTGCGTCTAATATCTGAAATCCTCGTCTTTAGGTTGTTAATGACGATGAAGTCTTTCACCCGAAACCTTCACCCCTAGATTGGACCCTCACCATTTTTTTATCAAGTGGATGGTTTAAAGGGGTAAATCCTTAATGTTGTTATTTTAAATTATGTTATGTATTACGTTACGACATTTATTTTATGAATTTAAGAACATTAGATATACGAATCTCACTTAGAACATTACTAGGTGGAATAAGAATATGAACCTCACTAGTAAGTTATAATTAGAATTCAATTAAGTATTAGCTCATGAATTTCCATTGTTAGTAATTAAATTTATGAACTCCTTTCTCTCTGATAACTAGAATTTTCAAGACATTATAATAACATACTTCTTAAATCCGTTAGATCCTTGGAACACAAGTTCTTTCAGATCAATCCTTTCAGCCACATCACTTTATTTGTGAACTCATTCCTCGAAAGTCGCTAGGTCGTCATTCCAGACTATTTCAAGCCATGTTGGAATTATTTCGAATATCTGAAATCCTCGTCTTTAGGTTGTTAATGACGATGAA
Source organism: Linum usitatissimum (assembly GCA_030674075.2). Taxonomy (NCBI): domain Eukaryota; kingdom Viridiplantae; phylum Streptophyta; class Magnoliopsida; order Malpighiales; family Linaceae; genus Linum; species Linum usitatissimum. The sequence continues at coordinate 45,881 of JAUJYP020001000.1, read as the reverse complement.
GTCTTTCACCGAAACCTTCACCCCAGGATTGGACCCTCACCATTTTTTTATCAAGTGGATGGTTTAAAGGGGTAAATCCTTAATGTTGTTATTTTAAATTATGTTATGTATTACGTTACGACATTTATTTTATGAATTTAAGAACATTAGATATACGAATCTCACTTAGAACATTACTAGGTGGAATAAGAATATGAACCTCACTAGTAAGTTATAATTAGAATTCAATTAAGTATTAGCTCATGAATTTCCATTGTTAGTAATTAAATTTATGAACTCCTTTCTCTCTGATAACTAGAATTTTCAAGACATTATAATAACATACTTCTTAAATCCGTTAGATCCTTGGAACACAAGTTCTTTCGGATCAATCCTTTCAGCCACATCACTTTATTTGTGAAATCATTCCTCGAAAGTCGCTAGGTCGTCATTCCAGACTATTTCAAGCCATGTTGGAATTATTTCTAATATCTGAAATCCTCGTCTTTAGGTTGTTAATGACGATGAAGTCTTTCACCTGAAACCTTCACCCCCGGTGATTGGACCCTCACCATTTTTTTATCAAGTGGATGGTTTAAAGGGGTAAATCCTTAATGTTGTTATTTTAAATTATGTTATGTATTACGTTACGACATTTATTTTATGAATTTAAGAACATTAGATATACGAATCTCACTTAGAACATTACTAGGTGGAATAAGAATATGAACCTCACTAGTAAGTTAAAATTAGAATTCAATTAAGTATTAGCTCAAGAATTTCCTTTGTCAGTAACTAAATTTATGAACTCCTTTCTCTCTGATAACTAGAATTTTTAAGACATTATAATGACATACTTCTTACATCCGTTAGATCCTTGGAACACAAGTTCTTTCAGATCAATCCTTTCAGCCACATCACTTTATTTGTGAACTCATTCCTCGAAAGTCGCTAGGTCGTCATTCCAGACTATTTCAAGCCATGTTGGAATTATTTCGAATATCCGAAATCCTCGTCTTTAGGTTGTTAATGACGATGAAGTCTTTCACCTCGAAACCTTCACCCCCGGGATTGGACCCTCACCATTTTTTTATCAAGTGGATGGTTTAAAGGGGTAAATCCTTAATGTTGTTATTTTAAATTATGTTATGTATTACGTTACGACATTTATTTTATGAATTTAAGAACATTAGATATACGAATCTCACTTAGAACATTACTAGGTGGAATAAGAATATGAACCTCACTAGTAAGTTAAAATTAGAATTCAATTAAGTATTAGCTCAAGAATTTCCTTTGTCAGAACTAAATTTATGAACTCCTTTCTCTCCGATAACTAGAATTTTTAAGACATTATAATGACATACTTCTTACATCCGTTAGATCCTTGGAACACAAGTTCTTTCGCATCAATCCTTTCAGCCACATCACTTTATTTGTGAACTCATTCCTCGAAAGTCGCTAGGTCGTCATTCCAGATTATTTCAAGCCATGTTGGAATTATTTCGAATATCCGAAATCCTCGTCTTTAGGTTGTTAATGACGATGAAGTCTTTCACTCGAAACCTTCACCCCCGAGATTGGACCCTCACCATTTTTTTATCAAGTGGATGGTTTAAAGGGGTAAATCCTTAATGTTGTTATTTTAAATTATGTTATGTATTACGTTACGACATTTATTTTATGAATTTAAGAACATTAGATATACGAATCTCACTTAGAACATTACTAGGTGGAATAAGAATATGAACCTCACTAGTAAGTTAAAATTAGAATTCAATTAAGTATTAGCTCATGAATTTCCTTTGTTAGTAACTAAATTTATGAACTCCTTTCTCTCTGATAACTAGAATTTTTAAGACATTAAAATGACATACTTCTTAAATCCGTTAGATCCTTGGAACACAAGTTCTTTCGGATCAATCCTTTCACCCACATCACTTTATTTGTGAAATCATTCCTCGAAAGTCGCTAGGTCGTCATTCCAGACTATTTCAAGCCATGTTGGAATTGCGTCTAATATCTGAAATCCTCGTCTTTAGGTTGTTAATGACGATGAAGTCTTTCACCTGAAACCTTCACCCCCAAGATTGGACCCTCACCATTTTTTTATCAAGTGGATGGTTTAAAGGGGTAAATCCTTAATGTTGTTATTTTAAATTATGTTATGTATTACGTTACGACATTTATTTTATGAATTTAAGAACATTAGATATACGAATCTCACTTAGAACATTACTAGGTGGAATAAGAATATGAACCTCACTAGTAAGTTATAATTAGAATTCAATTAAGTATTAGCTCATGAATTTCCATTGTTAGTAATTAAATTTATGAACGCCTTTCTCTTTGATAATTAGAATTTTTAAGACATTTTATTAACATACTTCTTAAATCCGTTAGATCCTTGGAACACAAGTTCTTTCGGATCAATCCTTTCAGCCACATCACTTTATTTGTGAAATCATTCCTCGAAAGTCGCTAGGTCGTCATTCAAGACTATTTCAAGCCATGTTGGAATTGCGTCTAATATCTGAAATCCTCGTCTTTAGGTTGTTAATGACGATGAAGTCTTTCACCTGAAATCTTCACCCCCAGGATTGGACCCTCACCATTTTTTTATCAAGTGGATGGTTTAAAGGGGTAAATCCTTAATGTTGTTATTTTAAATTATGTTATGTATTACGTTACGACATTTATTTTATGAATTTAAGAACATTAGATATACGAATCTCACTTAGAACATTACTAGGTGGAATAAGAATATGAACCTCACTAGTAAGTTATAATTAGAATTCAATTAAGAATTAGCTCATGAATTTTCATTGTTAGGAATTAAATTTATGAACTCCTTTCTCTCTGATAACTAGAATTTTCAAGACATTATAATAACATACTTCTTAAATCCGTTAGATCCTTGGAACACAAGTTCTTTCGGATCAATCCTTTCAGCCACATCACTTTATTCGTGAACTAATTCCTCGAAAGTTTCCAAGTCGTCATTCAAGACTATTTCAACCCATGTTGGAAGTACGTCTAATATCTGAATATCTTGCCTTAAGGATGTTAATGACGATCAAGTCTTCGCCTTAAACTTTCACCCTTTGGATTGGACCCTCACCATTTTTTATCAAGTGGATGGTTTAAAGGGGTAAATCCTTAATCTTGTTATTTTAAACTATGTTACGGTATTTACTTTATGAATTTAAGAACATTAGACATACGAATATCAATTAGAACATTACTAGGTGGAATAAGAATATGAACCTCACTAGTATGTTAAAATTAGAATTTAATTAAGTATTAGCTCATGAATTTCCATTGTTAGTAACTAAATTTATGAACTGCTTTCTCTCTGATAACTAGAATTTTGAAGACATTATAATAACATACTTCTTACATCTGTTAGATCCTTGGAACACAAGTTCTTTCAGATCAATCCTTTCAGCCACATCACTTTATTTGTGAACTAATTCCTCGAAAGTTTCCAAGTCGCCATTCCAGACTATTTCAACCCATGTTGGAATTACGTGTAATATCTGAAATCCTCGTCTTTAGGCTGTTAATGACGATCAAGTCTTTCAAATTTAAACCTTCACCCTTAGGATTGGACCCTCACCATTTTTTTACAAGTGGATGGTTTAAAGGGGTAAACCCTTAATCTTGTTATTTTTTAAATTATGTTACGGTATTTACTTTATGAATTTAAGAACATTACCTATACGAATCTCACTTAGAACATTATTAGGTGGAATAAGAATATGAACCTCACTAGTAAGTTATAATTAGAATGCAATTAAGTATTAGCTCATGAATTTTCATTGTTAGTAATTAAATTTATGAACTCCTTTCTCTCTGATAACTACAATTTTTTTAAGACATTATAAAAACATACTTCTTACATCCGTTAGATCCTTGGAACACAAGTTCTTGCGGATATATCCTTTCAATCACATCACTTTATTTGTGAACTCATTCCTTGAAAGTTGCTAAGTCGTCTTTCCGTACTATTTCAACGCATGTTGGAATTACGTCTAATATCCGAAATCCTTGTCTTTAGGCCGTTAATGACGATCAAGTCTTTCACTTAAACCTTCACCCCTACGATTGGACCCTCACCATTTTTTTATTAAGTGGATGGTTTAAAGGGGTAAATCTTTAATCTTGTTATTTTAAATTATGTTACGAATTACGTTACGGTATTTACTTTATGAATTTAAGAACATTACCTATACGAATCTCACTTAGAACATAACTAGGTGGAATAAGAATATGAACCTCACTAGTAAGTTATAATTAGAATTGAATTAAGTATTAGCTCAAGAATTTCCATTGTTAGTAACTAAATTTATGAACTAATTTCTCTCGTATGACTAGATCTTTTAAGACATTATAATAACATACTTCTTACATCCGTTAGGTCCTTGGAACATAAGTTCTTGCGGATCAATCCTTTCGGTCGAGCACTTTATTTGTGAACTCATTCCTCGAAAGTTGCTAAGGCATCATTCCGTACTATTTCAACGCATGTTGGAATTACGTGTAATATCCGAAATCCTCGTCTTTAGGCCGTTAATGACGGTCAAGTGTTTCAACTTAAACCTTCACCCCTAGGATTGGACCCTCACCATTTTTTTATCAAGTGGATGGTTTATAGGGGTAAATCCTTAATCTTGTTATTTTATATTAAGTTACGAATTACGTTACGGTATTTACTTTATGAATTTAAGAACATTACCTATACAAATCTCACTTAGAACATTTCTAGGTGGAATAAGAATATGAACCTCACTAGTAAGTTATAATTCGAATTCAATTAAGTATTAGCTCATGAATTTCCATTGTTAGTAATTAAATTTATGAACTACTTTCTCTCTGATAACTAGAATTTTTAAGACATTATAATAACATACTTCTTACATCCGTTAGATCCTTGGAACAGAAGTTCTTTCGGATCAATCCTTTCACCCACATCACTTTATTTGTGAACTCATTCCTCGAAAGTTGCTAAGTCGTCATTCCATACTATTTCAACCCATGTTGGAATTACGTCTAATATATGAAATCCTCGTCTTTAGGCTGTTAATGACGGTCAAGTCTTTCAACTTAAACCTTCACCCCTAGGATTGGACCCTCACCATTTTTTTATCAAGTGGATGGTTTATAGGGGTAAATCCTTAATCTTATTATTTTATATTATTTTACGAATTACGTTACGGTATTTACTTTATGAATTTAAGAACATTACCTATACGAATATCACTTAGAACATTACTAGGTGGAATAAGAATATGAACCTCACTAGTAAGTTATAATTCGAATTCAATTAAGTATTAGCTCATGAATTTCCATTGTTAGTAATTAAATTTATGAACTCCTTTCTCTCTGATAACTAGAATTATTAAAACATTATAATAACATACTTCTTACATCCGTTAGATCCTTGGAACAAGTTCTTTCGGATCAATCCTTTCAGCCACATCACTTTATTTGTGAACTCATTCCTCGAAATTTGCTAAGTCGTCATTCCATACTATTTCAACCCATGTTGGAATTACGTCTAATATATGAAATCCTCGTCTTTAGGCTTTTAATGACGATCAAGTCTTTCAAAGATAAACCTTCACCCCTAGGATTGGACCCTCGCCATTTTTTTATCAAGTCGATTGTTTATAGGGGTAAATCCTTAATCTTGTTATTTTAAATTATGTTACGAATTACGTTACGGTATTTACTTTATGAATTTAAGAACATTACCTATACGAATCTCACTTAGAACATAACTAAGTGGAATAAGAATATGAACCTCACTAGTAAGTTATAATTACAATTTAATTAAGTATTAGCTCAAGAATTTCCATTGTTAGTAACTAAATTTATGAACTAATTTCTCTCGATGACTAGATCTTTTAAGACATTATAATAACATACTTCTTACATCCGTTAGGTCCTTGGAACATAAGTTCTTGCGGATCAATCCTTTCAGTTAGAGCACTTTATTTGTGAACTCATTCCTCGAAAGTTGCTAAGGCATCATTCCGGACTATTTCAACGCATGTTGGAATTACGTGTAATATCTCGAAATCCTCGTCTTTAGGCCGTTAATGACGGTCAAGTGTTTCAACATAAACCTTCACCCCTAGGATTGGACCCTCACTATTTTTTTATCAAGTGGATGGTTTATAGGGGTAAATCCTTAATCTTGTTATTTTATATTAAGTTACGAATTACGTTACGGTATTTACTTTATGAATTTAAGAACATTACCTATACAAATCTCACTTAGAACATTTCTAGGTGGAATAAGAATATGAACCTCACTAGTAAGTTATAATTCGAATTCAATTAAGTATTAGCTCATGAATTTCCATTGTTAGTAATTAAATTTATGAACTACTTTCTCTCTGATAACTAGAATTTTTAAGACATTATAATAACATACTTCTTACATCCGTTAGATCCTTGGAACAAGTTCTTTCGGATCAATCCTTTCACCCACATCACTTTATTTGTGAACTCATTCCTCGAAAGTTGCTAAGTCGTCATTCCATACTATTTCAACCCATGTTGGAATTACGTCTAATATATGAAATCCTCGTCTTTAGGCTTTTAATGACGATCAAGTCTTTCAACTTAAACCTTCACCCCTAGGATTGGACCCTCACCATTTTTTTATCAAGTGGATGGTTTATAGGGGTAAATCCTTAATCTTATTATTTTATATTATTTTACGAATTACGTTACGGTATTTACTTTATGAATTTAAGAACATTACCTATACGAATCTCACTTAGAACATAACTAGGTGGAATAAGAATATGAACCTCACTAGTAAGTTATAATTAGAATTGAATTAAGTATTAGCTCAAGAATTTCCATTGTTAGTAACTAAATTTATGAACTAATTTCTCTCGATGACTAGATCTTTTAAGACATTATAATAACATACTTCTTACATCCGTTAGGTCCTTGGAACATAAGTTCTTGCGGATCAATCCTTTCAATCGAGCACTTTATTTGTGAACTCATTCCTCGAAAGTTGCTAAGGCATCATTCCAGACTATTTCAACGCATGTTGGAATTACGTGTAATATCTGAAATCCTCGTCTTTAGGCTGTTAATGACGGTCAAGTGTTTCAACTTAAACCTTCACCCCTAGGATTGGACCCTCACCATTTTTTTATCAAGTGGATGGTTTATAGGGGTAAATCCTTAATCTTGTTATTTTATATTAAGTTACGAATTACGTTACGGTATTTACTTTATGAATTTAAGAACATTACCTATACAAATCTCACTTAGAACATTTCTAGGTGGAATAAGAATATGAACCTCACTAGTAAGTTATAATTCGAATTCAATTAAGTATTAGCTCATGAATTTCCATTGTTAGTAATTAAATTTATGAACTACTTTCTCTCCGATAACTAGAATTTTTAAGACATTATAATAACATACTTCTTACATCCGTTAGATCCTTGGAACGAAGTTCTTTCGGATCAATCCTTTCACCCACATCACTTTATTTGTGAACTCATTCCTCGAAAGTTGCTAAGTCGTCATTCCATACTATTTCAACCCATGTTGGAATTACGTCTAATATATGAAATCCTCGTCTTTAGGCTTTTAATGACGGTCAAGTCTTTCAACTTAAACCTTCACCCCTAGGATTGGACCCTCACCATTTTTTTATCAAGTGGATGGTTTATAGGGGTAAATCCTTAATCTTATTATTTTATATTATTTTACGAATTACGTTACGGTATTTACTTTATGAATTTAAGAACATTACCTATACGAATCTCACTTAGAACATAACTAGGTGGAATAAGAATATGAACCTCACTAGTAAGTTATAATTAGAATTGAATTAAGTATTAGCTCAAGAATTTCCATTGTTAGTAACTAAATTTATGAACTAATTTCTCTCGATGACTAGATCTTTTAAGACATTATAATAACATACTTCTTACATCCGTTAGGTCCTTGGAACACAAGTTCTTGCGGATCAATCCTTTCGGTTAGAGCACTTTATTTGTGAACTCATTCCTCGAAAGTTGCTAAGGCATCATTCCGGACTATTTCAACGCATGTTGGAATTACGTGTAATATCTGAAATCCTCGTCTTTAGGTCGTTAATGACGGTCAAGTGTTTCAACTTAAACCTTCACCCCTAGGATTGGACCCTCACCATTTTTTTATCAAGTGGATGGTTTATAGGGGTAAATCCTTAATCTTGTTATTTTATATTAAGTTACGAATTACGTTACGGTATTTACTTTATGAATTTAAGAACATTACCTATACAAATCTCACTTAGAACATTTCTAGGTGGAATAAGAATATGAACCTCACTAGTAAGTTATAATTCGAATTCAATTAAGTATTAGCTCATGAATTTCCATTGTTAGTAATTAAATTTATGAACTACTTTCTCTCCGATAACTAGAATTTTTAAGACATTATAATAACATACTTCTTACATCCGTTAGATCCTTGGAACAAGTTCTTTCGGATCAATCCTTTCACCCACATCACTTTATTTGTGAACTCATTCCTCGAAAGTTGCTAAGTCGTCATTCCATACTATTTCAACCCATGTTGGAATTACGTCTAATATATGAAATCCTCGTCTTTAGGCTTTTAATGACGGTCAAGTCTTTCAACTTAAACCTTCACCCCTAGGATTGGACCCTCACCATTTTTTTATCAAGTGGATGGTTTATAGGGGTAAATCCTTAATCTTATTATTTTATATTATTTTACGAATTACGTTACGGTATTTACTTTATGAATTTAAGAACATTACCTATACGAATATCACTTAGAACATTACTAGGTGGAATAAGAATATGAACCTCACTAGTAAGTTATAATTCGAATTCAATTAAGTATTAGCTCATGAATTTCCATTGTTAGTAATTAAATTTATGAACTCCTTTCTCTCTGATAACTAGAATTATTAAAACATTATAATAACATACTTCTTACATCCGTTAGATCCTTGGAACAGAAGTTCTTTCGGATCAATCCTTTCAGCCACATCACTTTATTTGTGAACTCATTCCTCGAAAGTTGCTAAGTCGTCATTCCATACTATTTCAACCCATGTTGGAATTACGTCTAATATATGAAATCCTCGTCTTTAGGCTTTTAATGACGATCAAGTCTTTCAGCATAAACCTTCACCCCTAGGATTGGACCCTCACCATTTTTTTATCAAGTCGATTGTTTATAGGGGTAAATCCTTAATCTTGTTATTTTATATTATGTTACGAATTACGTTACGGTATTTACTTTATGAATTTAAGAACATTACCTATACGAATCTCACTTAGAACATAACTAGGTGGAATAAGAATATGAACCTCACTAGTAAGTTATAATTACAATTTAATTAAGTATTAGCTCAAGAATTTCCATTGTTAGTAACTAAATTTATGAACTAATTTCTCTCAGATGACTAGATCTTTTAAGACATTATAATAACATACTTCTTACATCCGTTAGGTCCTTGGAACATAAGTTCTTGCGGATCAATCCTTTCAGTTAGAGCACTTTATTTGTGAACTCATTCCTCGAAAGTTGCTAAGGCATCATTCCAGACTATTTCAACGCATGTTGGAATTACGTGTAATATCTGAAATCCTCGTCTTTAGGCTGTTAATGACGGTCAAGTGTTTCAACATAAACCTTCACCCCTAGGATTGGACCCTCACTATTTTTTTATCAAGTGGATGGTTTATAGGGGTAAATCCTTAATCTTGTTATTTTATATTAAGTTACGAATTACGTTACGGTATTTACTTTATGAATTTAAGAACATTACCTATACAAATCTCACTTAGAACATTTCTAGGTGGAATAAGAATATGAACCTCACTAGTAAGTTATAATTCGAATTCAATTAAGTATTAGCTCATGAATTTCCATTGTTAGTAATTAAATTTATGAACTACTTTCTCTCTGATAACTAGAATTTTTAAGACATTATAATAACATACTTCTTACATCCGTTAGATCCTTGGAACAAAGTTCTTTCGGATCAATCCTTTCACCCACATCACTTTATTTGTGAACTCATTCCTCGAAAGTTGCTAAGTCGTCATTCCATACTATTTCAACCCATGTTGGAATTACGTCTAATATATGAAATCCTCGTCTTTAGGCTGTTAATGACGGTCAAGTCTTTCAACTTAAACCTTCACCCCTAGGATTGGACCCTCACCATTTTTTTATCAAGTGGATGGTTTATAGGGGTAAATCCTTAATCTTATTATTTTATATTATTTTACGAATTACGTTACGGTATTTACTTTATGAATTTAAGAACATTACCTATACGAATCTCACTTAGAACATTACTAGGTGGAATAAGAATATGAACCTCACTAGTAAGTTATAATTCGAATTCAATTAAGTATTAGCTCATGAATGTCCATTGTTAGTAATTAAATTTATGAACTCCTTTCTCTCTGATAACTAGAATTATTAAAACATTATAATAACATACTTCTTACATCCGTTAGATCCTTGGAACAAAGTTCTTTCGGATCAATCCTTTCAGCCACATCACTTTATTTGTGAACTCATTCCTCGAAAGTTGCTAAGTCGTCATTCCATACTATTTCAACCCATGTTGGAATTACGTCTAATATATGAAATCCTCGTCTTTAGGCTTTTAATGACGATCAAGTCTTTCAGCATAAACCTTCACCCCTAGGATTGGACCCTCACCATTTTTTTATCAAGTCGATTGTTTATAGGGGTAAATCCTTAATCTTGTTATTTTAAATTATGTTACGAATTACGTTACGGTATTTACTTTATGAATTTAAGAACATTACCTATACGAATCTCACTTAGAACATAACTAGGTGGAATAAGAATATGAACCTCACTAGTAAGTTATAATTACAATTTAATTAAGTATTAGCTCAAGAATTTCCATTGTTAGTAACTAAATTTATGAACTAATTTCTCTCAGATGACTAGATCTTTTAAGACATTATAATAACATACTTCTTACATCCGTTAGGTCCTTGGAACATAAGTTCTTGCGGATCAATCCTTTCAGCTAGAGCACTTTATTTGTGAACTCATTCCTCGAAAGTTGCTAAGGCATCATTCCGGACTATTTCAACGCATGTTGGAATTACGTGTAATATCCGAAATCCTCGTCTTTAGGCCGTTAATGACGGTCAAGTGTTTCAACATAAACCTTCACCCCTAGGATTGGACCCTCACTATTTTTTTATCAAGTGGATGGTTTAAAGGGGTAAATCCTTAATCTTGTTATTTTATATTAAGTTACGAATTACGTTACGGTATTTACTTTATGAATTTAAGAACATTACCTATACAAATCTCACTTAGAACATTTCTAGGTGGAATAAGAATATGAACCTCACTAGTAAGTTATAATTCGAATTCAATTAAGTATTAGCTCATGAATTTCCATTGTTAGTAATTAAATTTATGAACTACTTTCTCTCGATAACTAGAATTTTTAAGACATTATAATAACATACTTCTTACATCCGTTAGATCCTTGGAACAAAGTTCTTTCGGATCAATCCTTTCACCCACATCACTTTATTTGTGAACTCATTCCTCGAAAGTTGCTAAGTCGTCATTCCATACTATTTCAACCCATGTTGGAATTACGTCTAATATATGAAATCCTCGTCTTTAGGCCGTTAATGACGATCAAGTCTTTCAACTTAAACCTTCACCCCTAGGATTGGACCCTCACCATTTTTTTATCAAGTGGATGGTTTATAGGGGTAAATCCTTAATCTTATTATTTTATATTATTTTACGAATTACGTTACGGTATTTACTTTATGAATTTAAGAACATTACCTATACGAATCTCACTTAGAACATTACTAGGTGGAATAAGAATATGAACCTCACTAGTAAGTTATAATTCGAATTCAATTAAGTATTAGCTCATGAATGTCCATTGTTAGTAATTAAATTTATGAACTCCTTTCTCTCTGATAACTAGAATTATTAAAACATTATAATAACATACTTCTTACATCCGTTAGATCCTTGGAAACGAAGTTCTTTCGGATCAATCCTTTCACCACATCACTTTATTTGTGAACTCATTCCTCGAAAGTTGCTAAGTCGTCATTCCATACTATTTCAACCCATGTTGGAATTACGTCTAATATATGAAATCCTCGTCTTTAGGCTTTTAATGACGATCAAGTCTTTCAAAGATAAACCTTCACCCCTAGGATTGGACCCTCACCATTTTTTTATCAAGTCGATTGTTTATAGGGGTAAATCCTTAATCTTATTATTTTATATTATTTTACGAATTACGTTACGGTATTTACTTTATGAATTTAAGAACATTACCTATACGAATCTCACTTAGAACATTACTAGGTGGAATAAGAATATGAACCTCACTAGTAAGTTATAATTAGAATTCAATTAAGTATTAGCTCATGAATTTCCATTGTTAGTAATTAAATTTATGAACTCATTTCTCTCCGATAACTAGAATTATTAAAACATTATAATAACATACTTCTCACATCCGTTAGATCCTTGGAAAACAAGTTCTTTCGGATCAATCCTTTCAGCCACATCACTTTATTTGTGAACTCATTCCTCGAAAGTTGCTAAGTCGTCATTCCATACTATTTCAACCCATGTTGGAATTACGTCTAATATATGAAATCCTCGTCTTTAGGCTTTTAATGACGATCAAGTCTTTCAGCATAAACCTTCACCCTTAGGATTGGACCCTCACCATTTTTTTATCAAGTGGATTGTTTAAAGGGGTAAATCCTTAATCTTATTATTTTATATTATTTTACGAATTACGTTACGGTATTTACTTTATGAATTTAAGAACATTACCTATACGAATCTCACTTAGAACATTACTAGGTGGAATAAGAATATGAACCTCACTAGTAAGTTATAATTCGAATTCAATTAAGTATTAGCTCATGAATTTCCATTGTTAGTAATTAAATTTATGAACTCCTTTCTCTCTGATAACTAGAATTATTAAAACATTATAATAACATACTTCTTACATCCGTTAGATCCTTGGAACGAAGTTCTTTCGGATGAATCCTTTCGGCCACATCACTTTATTTGTGAACTCATTCCTCGAAAGTTGCTAAGTCGTCATTCCATACTATTTCAACCCATGTTGGAATTACGTCTAATATATGAAATCCTCGTCTTTAGGCTTTTAATGACGATCAAGTCTTTCAAAGATAAACCTTCACCCCTAGGATTGGACCCTCACCATTTTTTTATCAAGTCGATTGTTTATAGGGGTAAATCCTTAATCTTGTTATTTTAAATTATGTTACGAATTACGTTACGGTATTTACTTTATGAATTTAAGAATATTACCTATACGAATCTCACTTAGAACATAACTAGGTGGAATAAGAATATGAACCTCACTAGTAAGTTATAATTAGAATTTAATTAAGTATTAGCTCAAGAATTTCCATTGTTAGTAACTAAATTTATGAACTAATTTCTCTCAGATGACTAGATCTTTTAAGACATTATAATAACATACTTCTTACATCTGTTAGGTCCTTGGAACATAAGTTCTTGCGGATCAATCCTTTCGGTCGAGCACTTTATTTGTGAACTCATTCCTCGAAAGTTGCTAAGGCATCATTCCGGACTATTTCAACGCATGTTGGAATTACGTGTAATATCTGAAATCCTCGTCTTTAGGCTCTTAATGACGGTCAAGTGTTTCAACTTAAACCTTCACCTCTAGGATTGGACCCTCACCATTTTTTTTTATCAAGTGGATGGTTTATAGGGGTAAATCCTTAATCTTGTTATTTTATATTAAGTTACGAATTACGTTACGGTATTTACTTTATGAATTTAAGAACATTACCTATACAAATCTCACTTAGAACATTTCTAGGTGGAATAAGAATATGAACCACACTAGTAAGTTATAATTCGAATTCAATTAAGTATTAGCTCATGAATTTCCATTGTTAGTAATTAAATTTATGAAGTCCTTTCTCTCTGATAACTAGAATTATTAAAACATTATAATAACATACTTCTTACATCCGTTAGATCCTTGGAACAGAAGTTCTTTCGGATCAATCCTTTCAGCCACATCACTTTATTTGTGAACTGATTCCTCGAAAGTTGCTAAGTCGTCATTCCATACTATTTCAACCCATGTTGGAATTACGTCTAATATATGAAATCATCGTCTTTAGGCTTTTAATGACGATCAAGTCTTTCAGCATAAACCTTCACCCCTAGGATTGGACCCTCACCCTTTTTTTATCAAGTCGATTGTTTATAGGGGTAAATCCTTAATCTTGTTATTTTATATTATGTGACGAATTACGTTACGGTATTTACTTTATGAATTTAACTACATTACCTATACGAATCTCACTTAGACCATTACTAGGAGCAATAAGAATATGAACCTCACTAGTAAGTTACAATTAGAATTCAATTAAGTATTAGCTCATGAATTTTCATTGTTAGTAACTAAATTTATGAACTAATTTCTCTCAGATGACTAGATCTTTTAAGACATTATAATAACATACTTCTGACATCCGTTAGGTCCTTGGAACACAAGTTCTTGCGGATCAATCCTTTCGATCGAGCACTTTATTTGTGAACTCATTCCTCGAAAGTTGCTAAGGCATCATTCCGGACTATTTCAACGCATGTTGGAATTACATGTAATATCCGAAATCCTCGTCTTTAGGCCGTTAATGACGGTCAAGTGTTTCAACTTAAACCTTCACCCCTAGGATTGGACCCTCACCATTTTTTTATCAAGTGGATGGTTTATAGGGGTAAATCCTTAATCTTGTTATTTTATATTAAGTTACGAATTACGTTACGGTATTTACTTTATGAATTTAAGAACATTACCTATACAAATCTCACTTAGAACATTTCTAGGTGGAATAAGAATATGAACCTCACTAGTAAGTTATAATTCGAATTCAATTAAGTATTAGCTCATGAATTTCCATTGTTAGTAATTAAATTTATGAACTACTTTCTCTCGATAACTAGAATTTTTAAGACATTATAATAACATACTTCTTACATCCGTTAGATCCTTGGAACAGAAGTTCTTTCGGATCAATCCTTTCACCCACATCACTTTATTTGTGAACTCATTCCTCGAAAGTTGCTAAGTCGTCATTCCATACTATTTCAACCCATGTTGAAATTACGTCTAATATATGAAATCCTCGTCTTTAGGCTTTTAATGACGATCAAGTCTTTCAGCATAAACCTTCACCCCTAGGATTAGACCCTCACCATTTTTTTATCAAGTCGATTGTTTATAGGGGTAAATCCATAATCTTGTTATTTTATATTATGTGACGAATTACGTTACGGTATTTACATTATGAATTTAAGAACATTACCTATACGAATCTCACTTAGAACATTACTAGGAGCAATAAGAATATGAACCTCACTAGTAAGTTATAATTGGAATTCAATTAAGTATTAGCTCATGAATTTCCATTGTTAGTAACTAAATTTATTAACTAATTTCTCTCAGATGACTAGATCTTTTAAGACATTATAATAACATACTTCTGACATCCGTTAGGTCCTTGGAACACAAGTTCTTGCGGATCAATCCTTTCAGTCGAGCACTTTATTTGTGAACTCATTCCTCGAAAGTTGCTAAGGCATCATTCCGGACTATTTCAACGCATGTTGGAATTACGTGTAATATCTGAAATCCTCGTCTTTAGGTTGGTAATGACGGTCAAGTGTTTCAACTTAAACCTTCACCCCTAGGATTGGACCCTCACCATTTTTTTTATCAAGTGGATGGTTTATAGGGGTAAATCCTTAATCTTGTTATTTTATATTAAGTTACGAATTACGTTACGGTATTTACTTTATGAATTTAAGAACATTACCTATACAAATGTCACTTAGAACATTTCTAGGTGGAATAAGAATATGAACCTCACTAGTAAGTTATAATTCGAATTCAATTAAGTATTAGCTCATGAATTTCCATTGTTAGTAATTAAATTTATGAACTACTTTCTCTCTGATAACTAGAATTTTTAAGACATTATAATAACATACTTCTTACATCCGTTAGATCCTTGGAACGAAGTTCTTTCGGATCAATCCTTTCAGCCACATCACTTTATTTGTGAACTCATTCCTCGAAAGTTGCTAAGTCGTCATTCCATACTATTTCAACCCATGTTGGAATTACGTCTAATATATGAAATCCTCGTCTTTAGGCTTTTAATGACGATCAAGTCTTTCAAAGATAAACCTTCACCCCTAGGATTAGACCCTCACCATTCTTTTATCAAGTCGATTGTTTATAGGGGTAAATGCTTAATCTTGTTATTTTATATTATTTGACGAATTACGTTACGGTATTTACATTATGAATTTAAGAACATTACCTATACGAATCTCACTTAGAACATTACTAGGAGCAATAAAAATATGAACCTCACTAGTAAGTTATAATTAGAATTCAATTAAGTATTAGCTCATGAATTTCCATTGTTAGTAACTAAATTTATTAACTAATTTCTCTCAGATGACTAGATCTTTTAAGACATTATAATAACATACTTCGCACATCCGTTAGGTCCTTGGAACACAAGTTCTTGCGGATCAATCCTTTCGATCGAGCACTTTATTTGTGAACTCATTCCTCGAAAGTTGCTAAGGCATCATTCCGTACTATTTCAACGCATGTTGGAATTACGTGTAATATCCGAAATCCTCGTCTTTAGGCTGTTAATGACGGTCAAGTGTTTCAACTTAAACCTTCACCCCTAGGATTGGACCCTCACCATTTTTTTTATCAAGTGGATGGTTTATAGGGGTAAATCCTTAATCTTGTTATTTTATATTAAGTTACGAATTACGTTACGGTATTTACTTTATGAATTTAAGAACATTACCTATACAAATCTCACTTAGAACATTTCTAGGTGGAATAAGAATATGAACCTCACTAGTAAGTTATAATTCGAATTCAATTAAGTATTAGCTCATGAATTTCCATTGTTAGTAATTAAATTTATGAACTACTTTCTCTCTGATAACTAGAATTTTTAAGACATTATAATAACATACTTATTACATCCGTTAGATCCTTGGAACAAGTTCTTTCGGATCAATCCTTTCAGCCACATCACTTTATTTGTGAACTCATTCCTCGAAAGTTGCTAAGTCGTCATTCCATACTATTTCAACCCATGTTGGAATTACGTCTAATATATGAAATCCTCGTCTTTAGGCTTTTAATGACGATCAAGTCTTTCAAAGATAAACCTTCACCCCTAGGATTGGACCCTCACCATTTTTTTATCAAGTCGATTGTTTATAGGGGTAAATCCTTAATCTTGTTATTTTATATTATGTGACGAATTACGTTACGGTATTTACTTTATGAATTTAAGAACATTACCTATACGAATCTCACATAGAACATTACTAGGAGCAATAAGAATATGAACCTCACTAGTAAGTTATAATTAGAATTCAATTAAGTATTAGCTCATGAATTTCCATTGTTAGTAACTAAATTTATGAACTAATTTCTCTCGATGACTAGAACTTTTAAGACATTATAATAACATACTTCTTACATCCGTTAGGTCCTTGGAACACAAGTTCTTG
This sequence comes from Linum usitatissimum, assembly GCA_030674075.2. Classification (NCBI taxonomy): domain Eukaryota; kingdom Viridiplantae; phylum Streptophyta; class Magnoliopsida; order Malpighiales; family Linaceae; genus Linum; species Linum usitatissimum. Next base: position 28,217 of record JAUJYP020001000.1, on the reverse strand, counting down.
CGGATCAATCCTTTCGGTCAGTCACTTTATTTGTGAACTCATTCCTCGAAAGTTGCTAAGTCATCATTCCGGACTATTTCAACGCATGTTGGAATTACGTGTAATATCCGAAATCCTCGTCTTTAGGCCGTTAATGACGGTCAAGTGTTTCAACTTAAACCTTCACCCCTAGGATTGGACCCTCACCATTTTTTTTATCAAGTGGATGGTTTATAGGGGTAAATCTTTAATCTTGTTATTTTATATTATGTTACGAATTACGTTACGGTATTTACTTTATGAATTTAGGAACATTACCTATACGAATCTCACTTAGAACATTACTAGGTGGAATAAGAATATGAACCTCACTAGTAAGTTATAATTCGAATTCAATTAAGTATTAGCTCATGAATTTCCATTGTTAGTAATTAAATTTATGAACTAATTTCTCTCGATAACTAGAATTTTTAAGATATTATAATAACATACTTCTTACATCCGTTAGATCCTTGGAACACAAGTTCTTTCGGATCAATCCTTTCAGCCACATCACTTTATTTGTGAACTCATTCCTCGACAGTTGCTAAGTCGTCATTCCATACTATTTCAACCCATGTTGGAATTACGTCTAATATATGAAATCCTCGTCTTTAGGCTTTTAATGACGATCAAGTCTTTCAGCTTAAACCTTCACCCCTAGGATTGGACCCTCACCATATTTTTATCAAGTGGATGGTTTATAGGGGTATATCCTTAATCTTGTTATTTTATATTATGTTACGAATTACGTTACGGTATTTACTTTATGAATTTAAGAACATTACCTATACGAATCTCACTTAGAACATTACTAGGAGCAATAAGAATATGAACCTCACTAGTAAGTTATAATTAGAATTCAATTAAGTATTAGCTCATGAATTTCCAATGTTAGTAATTAAATTTATGAACTAATTTCTCTCAGATGACTAGAACTTTTAACACATTATAATAACATACTTCGTACATCCGTTAGATCCTTGGAACACAAGTTCTTGCGGATCAATCCTTTCAGTCACATCACTTTATTTGTGAACTCATTCCTCGAACGTTGCTAATTCGTCATTCCAGACTATTTCAACGCATGTTGGAATTACGTCTAATATCTGAAATCCTCGTCTTTAGGCTGTTAATGACGATCATGTCTTTCAGCTTAAACCTTCACCCCTAGGATTGGACCCTCAACATATTTTTATCAAGTGCATGGTTTAAAGGGGTATATCTTTAATCTTGTTATTTTAAATAATGTTACGAATTACGTTACGGAATTTACTTTATGAATTTAAGAACATTACTTATACGAATCTCACTTAGAACATTACTAGGTGGAATAAAAATATGAACGTCACTAGTAAGTTATAATTCGAATTCAATTAAGTATTAGCTCATGATCTTCCATTGTTAGTAATTAAATTTATGAACTCCTTTCTCTCTGATAACTAGAATTTTTAAGACATTATAATAACATACTTCTTATATACGTTAGATCCTTGAAACAGAAGTTCTTTCGGGTCAATCCTTTCACCCACATCACTTTATTTGAGAACACATTCCTCGAAAGTTGCTAAGTCGTCATTCCATACTACTTCAACCCATGTTGGAATTACGTCTAATATATGAAATCCTCGTCTTTAGGCTTTTAATGACGATCAAGTCTTTCAGCTTAAACCTTCACCCCTAGGATTGGACCCACACCATTTTTTTATCAAGTCGATGGTTTAAAGGTGTAAATCCTTAATCTTGTTATTTTAAATTATGTTACGAATTATGTTACGGTATTTACTTTATGAATTTAAGAACATTACCTATACGAATCTCACTTAGAACATTACTAGGTGGAATAAGAATATGAACCTCACTAGTAAGTTATAATTAGAATTTAATTAAGTATTAGCTCATGAATTTCCATTGTTAATAACTAAATTTATGAACTAATTTCTCTCAGATGACTAGAACTTTTAAGACATTATAATAACATACTTCTTACATCCGTTAGATCCTTGGAACACAAGTTCTTGCGGAACAATCCTTTCAGTCAGATCACTTTATTTGTGAACTCATTTCTCGAAAGTTGCTAAGTCGTCATTCCAGACTATTTCAACGCATGTTGGAATTACGTGTAATATCTGAAATCCTCGTCTTTAGGCTGTTAATGACGGTCAAGTGTTTCAACTTAAACCTTCACCCCTAGGATTGGACCCTCACCATTTTTTTCTCAAGTGGATGGTTTATAGGGGTAAATCTTTAATCTTGTTATTTTATATTATGTTACGAATTACGTTACGGTATTTACTTTATGAATTTAAGAACATTACCTATACGAATCTCACTTAGAACATTACTAGGAGCAATAAGAATATGAACCTCACTAGTAAGTTATAATTAGAATTCAATTAAGTATTAGCTCATGAATTTCCATTGTTAGTAACTAAATTTATGAACTAATTTCTCTCGATGACTAGAACTTTTAAGATATTATAATAACATACTTCTTACATCCGTTAGATCCTTGGAACACAAGTTCTTGCGGATCAATCCTTTCGCCGAGCACTTTATTTGTGAACTCATTCCTCGAAAGTTGCTAAGTCGTCATTCCATACTATTTCAACCCATGTTGGAATTACGTCTAATATATGAAATCCTCGTCTTTAGGCTTTTAATGATGATCAAGTCTTTCAGCTTAAACCTTCACCCCTAGGATTGGACCCTCACCATGTTTTTATCAAGTGGATGGTTTATAGGGGTATATCCTTAATCTTGTTATTTTATATTATGTTACGAATTACGTTACAGTATTTACTTTATGAATTTAAGAACATTACCTATACGAATCTCATTTAGAACATTACTAGGAGCAATAAGAATATGAACCTCACTAGTAAGTTATAATTAGAATTCAATTAAGTATTAGCTCATGAATTTCCAATGTTAGTAATTAAATTTATGAACTAATTTCTCTCAGATGACTAGAACTTTTAACACATTATAATAACATACTTCGTACATCCGTTAGATCCTTGGAACACGAGTTCTTGCGGATCAATCCTTTCAGTCACATCACTTTATTTGTGAACACATTCCTCGAACGTTGCTAATTCGTCATTCCAGACTATTTCAACGCATGTTGGAATTACGTCTAATATCTGAAATCCTCGTCTTTAGGCTGTTAATGACGATCATGTCTTTCAGCTTAAACCTTCACCCCTAGGATTGGACCCTCAACATATTTTTATCAAGTGCATGGTTTAAAGGGGTATATCTTTAATCTTGTTATTTTAAATAATGTTACGAATTACATTACGGAATTTACTTTATGAATTTAAGAACATTACTTATACGAATCTCACTTAGAACATTACTAGGTGGAATAAAAATATGAACGTCACTAGTAAGTTATAATTCGAATTCAATTAAGTATTAGCTCATGATCTTCCATTGTTAGTAATTAAATTTATGAACTCCTTTCTCCCTGATAACTAGAATTTTTAAGACATTATAATAACATACTTCTTATATACGTTAGATCCTTGAAACAGAAGTTCTTTCGGGTCAATCCTTTCAGCCACATCACTTTATTTGAGAACACATTCCTCGAAAGTTGCTAAGTCGTCATTCCATACTACTTCAACCCATGTTGGAATTACGTCTAATATATGAAATCCCCGTCTTTAGGCTTTTAATGACGATCAAGTCTTTCAGCTTGAACCTTCACCCCTAGGATTGGACCCACACCATTTTTTTATCAAGTGGATGGTTTAAAGGGGTAAATCCTTAATCTTGTTATGTTAAATTATGTTACGAATTATGCTACGGTATTTACTTTATGAATTTAAGAACATTACCTATACGAATCTCACTTAGAACATTACTAGGTGGAATAAGAATATGAACCTCACTAGTAACTTATAATTAGAATTTAATTAAGTATTAGCTCATGAATTTCCATTGTTAATAACTAAATTTATGAACTAATTTCTCTCAGATGACTAGAACTTTTAAGACATTATAATATCATACTTCTTACATCCGTTAGATCCTTGGAACACAAGTTCTTGCGGAACAATCCTTTCAGTCAGATCACTTTATTTGTGAACTCATTCCTCGAAAGTTGCTAAGTCGTCATTCCAGACTATTTCAACGCATGTTGGAATTACGTCTAATATCTGAAATCCTCGTCTTTAGGCTGTTAATGACGATCAAGTCTTTAAGCTTAAACCTTCACCCTTAGGATTGGACCCTCAACATATTTTTATCAAGTGCATGGTTTAAAGGGGTAAATCTTTAATCTTGTTATTTTAAATTATGTTACTAATTACGTTACGGTATTTACTTTATGAATTTAAGAACATTACTTATACGAATCTCACTTAGAACATTACTAGGTGGAATAAGAATATGAACGTCACTAGTAAGTTATAATTCGAATTCAATTAAGTATTAGCTCATGATCTTCCATTGTTAGTAATTAAAATTATGAACTCCTTTCTCTCTGATAACTAGAATTTTTAAGACATTATAATAACATACTTCTTACATCCGTTAGATCCTTGAAACAGAAGTTCTTTCGGGTCAATCCTTTCAGCCACATCACTTTATTTGTGAACACATTCCTCGAAAGTTGCTAAGTCGTCATTCCATACTAATTCAACCCATGTTGGAATTACGTCTAATATATGAAATCCTCGTCTTTAGGCTTTTAATGACGATCAAGTCTTTCAGCTTAAACCTTCACCCCTAGGATTGGACCCTTGCCATTTTTTTATTAAGTGGATGGTTTAAAGGGGTAAATCCTTAATCTTGTTATTTTAAATTATGTTACGAATTATGTTACGGTATTTACTTTATGAATTTAAGAACATTACCTATACGAATCTCACTTAGAACATTACTAGGTGGAATAAGAATATGACCCTCACTAGTAAGATATAATTAGAATTCAATTAAGTATTAGCTCATGATCTTCCATTGTTAGTAATTAAATTTATGAACTCCTTTCTCTCTGATAACTAGAATTTTTAAGACATTATAATAACATACTTCTTATATACGTTAGATCCTTGAAACAGAAGTTCTTTCGGGTCAATCCTTTCAGCCACATCACTTTATTTGAGAACACATTCCTCGAAAGTTGCTAAGTCGTCATTCCATACTACTTCAACCCATGTTGGAATTACGTCTAATATATGAAATCCTCGTCTTTAGGCTTTTAATGACGATCAAGTCTTTCAGCTTAAACCTTCACCCCTAGGATTGGACCCTCACCATTTTTTTCTCAAGTGGATGGTTTATAGGGGTAAATCCTTAATCTTGTTATTTTATATTATGTTACGAATTACATTACGGTATTTACTTTATGAATTTAAGAACATTACCTATACGAATCTCACTTAGAACATTACTAGGTGCAATAAGAATATGAACCTCACTAGTAAGTTATAATTAGAATTCAATTAAGTATTAGCTCATGAATTTCCATTGTTAGTAACTAAATTTATGAACTAATTTCTCTCAAATGACTAGAACTTTTAAGACATTATAATAACATACTTCTTACATCCGGTAGATCCTTGGAAAACAAGTTCTTGCGGATCAATCCTTTCAGTCAGAACACTTTATTTGTGAACTCATTCCTCGAAAGTTGCTAAGGCATCATTCCGGACTATTTCAACGCATGTTGGAATTACGTGTAATATCCGAAATCCTCGTCTTTAGGTCGTTAATGACGGTCAAGTGTTTCAACTTAAACCTTCACCCCTAGGATTGGACCCTCACCATATTTTTATCAAGTGCATGGTTTAAAGGGGTATATCTTTAATCTTGTTATTTTAAATAATGTTACGAATTACGTTACGGAATTTACTTTATGAATTTAAGAACATTACTTATACGAATCTCACTTAGAACATTACTAGGTGGAATAAAAATATGAACGTCACTAGTAAGTTATAATTCGAATTCAATTAAGTATTAGCTCATGATCTTCCATTGTTAGTAATTAAAATTATGAACTCCTTTCTCTCTGATAACTAGAATTTTTAAGACATTATAATAACATACTTCTTACATCCGTTAGATCCTTGAAACAGAAGTTCTTTCGGGTCAATCCTTTCAGCCACATCACTTTATTTGTGAACTCATTCCTCGAAAGTTGCTAAGTCGTCATTCCAGACTATTTCAACGCATGTTGGAATTACGTCTAATATCTGAAATCCTCGTCTTTAGGCTGTTAATGACGATCAAGTCTTTAAGCTTAAACCTTGACCCTTAGGATTGGACCCTCAACATATTTTTATCAAGTGCATGGTTTAAAGGGGTAAATCTTTAATCTTGTTATTTTAAATTATGTTACTAATTACGTTACGGTATTTACTTTATGAATTTAAGAACATTACTTATACGAATCTCACTTAGAACATTACTAGGTGGAATAAGAATATGAACGTCACTAGTAAGTTATAATTCGAATTCAATTAAGTATTAGCTCATGATCTTCCATTGTTAGTAATTAAAATTATGAACTCCTTTCTCTCTGATAACTAGAATTTTTAAGACATTATAATAACATACTTCTTACATCCGTTAGATCCTTGAAACAGAAGTTCTTTCGGGTCAATCCTTTCAGCCACATCACTTTATTTGTGAACACATTCCTCGAAAGTTGCTAAGTCGTCATTCCATACTACTTCAACCCATGTTGGAATTACGTCTAATATATGAAATCCTCGTCTTTAGGCTTTTAATGACGATCAAGTCTTTCAGCTTAAACCTTCACCCTAGGATTGGACCCTCACCATTTTTTTCTCAAGTGGATGGTTTATAGGGGTAAATCCTTAATCTTGTTATTTTATATTATGTTACGAATTACATTACGGTATTTACTTTATGAATTTAAGAACATTACCTATACGAATCTCACTTAGAACATTACTAGGTGCAATAAGAATATGAACCTCACTAGTAAGTTATAATTAGAATTCAATTAAGTATTAGCTCATGAATTTCCATTGTTAGTAACTAAATTTATGAACTAATTTCTCTCAAATGACTAGAACTTTTAAGATATTATAATAACATACTTCTTACATCCGGTAGATCCTCGGAAAACAAGTTCTTGCGGATCAATCCTTTCAGTCAGAACACTTTATTTGTGAACTCATTCCTCGAAAGTTGCTAAGGCATCATTCCAGACTATTTCAACGCATGTTGGAATTACGTGTAATATCTGAAATCCTCGTCTTTAGGCTGTTAATGACGGTCAAGTGTTTCAACTTAAACCTTCACCCCTAGGATTGGACCCTCACCATATTTTTATCAAGTGCATGGTTTAAAGGGGTATATCTTTAATCTTGTTATTTTAAATAATGTTACGAATTACGTTACGGAATTTACTTTATGAATTTAAGAACATTACTTATACGAATCTCACTTAGAACATTACTAGGTGGAATAAAAATATGAACGTCACTAGTAAGTTATAATTCGAATTCAATTAAGTATTAGCTCATGATCTTCCATTGTTAGTAATTAAAATTATGAACTCCTTTCTCTCTGATAACTAGAATTTTTAAGACATTATAATAACATACTTCTTACATCCGTTAGATCCTTGAAACAGAAGTTCTTTCGGGTCAATCCTTTCAGCCACATCACTTTATTTGTGAACACATTCCTCGAAAGTTGCTAAGTCGTCATTCCATACTAATTCAACCCATGTTGGAATTACGTCTAATATATGAAATCCTCGTCTTTACGCTTTTAATGACGATCAAGTCTTTCAGCTTAAACCTTCACCCCTAGGATTGGACCCTTGCCATTTTTTTATTAAGTGGATGGTTTAAAGGGGTAAATCCTTAATTTTGTTATTTTAAATTATGTCACGAATTATGTTACAGTATTTACTTTATGAATTTAAGAACATTACCTATACGAATCTCACTTAGAACATTACTAGGTTGAATAAGAATATGAACCTCACTAGTAAGTTATAATTAGAATTTAATTAAGTATTAGCTCATGAATTTCCATTGTTAGTAACTAAATTTATGAACTAATTTCTATCATGTGACTAGAACTTTTAAGACATTATAATAACATACTTCTTACATCCGTTAGATCCTTGGAATACAAGTTCTTGCGGAACAATCCTTTCAATCAGATCACTTTATTTGTGAACTCATTCCTCGAAAATTGCTAAGTCGTCATTCCAGATTATTTCAACGCATGTTGGAATTACGTCAAATATCTGAAATCCTCGTCTTTAGGCTGTTAATGACGGTCAAGTGTTTCAACTTAAACCTTTACCCCTAGGATTGGACCCTCACCATTTTTTATCAAGTGAATGGTTTATAGGGGTAAATCCGTAGTTTTGTTATTTTATATTATATTACGAATTACGTTACGGTATTTATTTTATGAATTTAAGAACATTACCTATACGAATCTCACTTAGAACATTACTAGGAGCAATAAAAATATGAACCTCACTAGTAAGTTATAATTAGAATTCAATTAAGTATTAGCTCATGAATTTCCATTGTTAGTAACTAAATTTATGAACTAATTTCTCTCGATGACTAGAACTTTTAAGACATTATAATAACATACTTCTTACATCCGTTAGATCCTTGGAACACAAGTTCTTGCGGATTAATCCTTTCGCCATATCACTTTATTTGTGAACTCATTCCTCGAAAGTTGCTAAGTCAACATTCCAGACTATTTCAACGCATGTTGGACTTACGTGTAATATCTGAAATCTTCGTCTTTAGGCTGTTAATGACGGTCAAGTGTTTCAACTTAAACCTTCACCCCTAGGATTGGACCCTCACCATTTTTTTATCAAATGGATGGTTTATAGGGGTAAATCCTTAATCTTGTTATTTTATATTATGTGACGAATTACGTTACGGTATTTACTTTATGAATTTAAGAACATTACCTATACGAATCTCACTTAGAACATTACTAGGAGCAATAAAAATATGAACCTCACTAGTAAGTTATAATTAGAATTCCATTAAGTATTAGCTCATGAATTTCCATTGTTAGTAACTAAATTTATGAACTAATTTCTCTCAGATGACTAGAACTTTTAAGACTTTATAATAACATACTTCTTACATCCGTTAGATCCTTGGAACACAAGTTCTTGCGGATTAATCCTTTCAGTCATATCACTTTATTTGTGAACTCATTCCTCGAAAGTTGCTAAGTCAACATTCCAGACTATTTCAACGCATGTTGGAATTACGTGTAATATCTGAAATCCTCGTCTTTAGGTCGTTAATGACGGTCAAGTGTTTCAACATAAACCTTCACCCCTAGGATTGGACCCTCACCATTTTTTTATCAAGTGGATGGTATATAGGGGTAAATCCTTAATCTTGTTATTTTATATTATGTGACGAATTACGTTACGGTATTTACTTTATGAATTTAAGAACATTACCTATACGAATCTCACTTAGAAGATTACTAGGTGGAATAAGAATATGAACGTCACTAGTAAGTTATAATTCGAATTCAATTAAGTATTAGCTCATGAATTTCCATTGTTCGTAATTAAATTTATGAACTCCTTTCTCTCTGATAACTAGAATTTTTAAGACATTATAATAACATACTTCTTACATCCGTTAGATCCTTGAAACAGAAGTTCTTTCGGGTCAATCCTTTCAGCCACATCACTTTATTTGTGAACTCATTCCTCGAAAGTTGCTAGATCGTCATTCCATACTATTTCAACCCATGTTGGAATTATGTCTAATATATGAAATCCTCGTCTTTAGGCTTTTAATGACGATCAAGTCTTTCAGCTTAAACCTTCACCCCTAGGATTGGACCCTCATCATTTTTTTTATCAAGTGGATGGTTTAAAGGTGTAAATCCATAATCTTCTTATTTTAAATTATGTTAGGAATTACGTTACGGTATTTACTTTATGAATTTAAGAACATTACCTATACGAATCTCACTTAGAACATTACTAGGTGGAATAAGAATATGAACGTCACTAGTAAGTTATAATTCAAATTCAATTAAGTATTAGCTCATGAATTTCCATTGTTAGTAATTAAATTTATGAACTCCTTTCTCTCTGATAACTAGAATTTTTAAGACATTATAATAACATACTTCTTACATCCGTTAGATCCTTGAAACAGAAGTTCTTTCGGGTCAATCCTTTCAGCCACATCACTTTATTTGTGAACACATTCCTCGAAAGTTGCTAAGTCGTCATTCCATACTAATTCAACCCATGTTGGAATTACGTCTAATATATGAAATCCTCGTCTTTAGGCTTTTAATGACGATCAAGTCTTTCAGCTTAAACCTTCACCCCTAGGATTGGACCCTCGCCATTTTTTTATTAAGTGGATGGTTTAAAGGGGTAAATCCTTAATATTGTTATTTTAAATTGTGTTACGAATTATGTTACGGTATTTACTTTATGAATTTAAGAACATTACCTATACGAATCTCACTTAGAACATTACTAGGTGGAATAAGAATATGAACCTCACTAGTAAGTTAGAATTTAATTAAGTATTAGCTCATGAATGTCCATTGTTAGTAACTAAATTTATGAACTAATTTCTCTCAGATGACTAGAACTTTTAAGACATTATAATAACATACTTCTTACATCCGTTAGATCCTTGGAACACAAGTTCTTGCGGAACAATCCTTTCAGTCAGATCACTTTATTTGTGAACTCATTCCTCGAAAGTTGCTAAGTCGTAATTGCAGATTATTTCAACGCATGTTGGAATTACGTCAAATATCTGAAATCCTCGTCTTTAGGCTGTTAATGACGGTCAAGTGTTTCAACTTAAACCTTTACCCCTAGGATTGGACCCTCACCATTTTTTATCAAGTGAATGGTTTATAGGGGTAAATCCTTAGTTTTGTTATTTTATATTATATTACGAATTACGTTACGGTATTTACTTTATGAATTTAAGAACATTACCTATACGAATCTCACTTAGAACATTACTAGGAGCAATAAAAATATGAACCTCACTAGTAAGTTATAATTAGAATTCAATTAAGTATTAGCTCATGAATTTCCATTGTTAGTAACTAAATTTATGAACTAATTTCTCTCAGATGACTAGAACTTTTAAGACATTATAATAACATACTTCTTACATCCGTTAGATCCTTGGAACACAAGTTCTTGCGGATTAATCCTTTCAGTCATATCACTTTATTTTTGAACTCATTCCTCGAAAGTTGCTAAGTCAACATTCCAGACAAATTCAACGCATGTTGGACTTACGTGTAATATCCGAAATCCTCGTCTTTAGGTCGTTAATGACGGTCAAGTGTTTCAACTTAAACCTTCACCCCTAGGATTGGACCCTCACCATTTTTTTATCAAGTGGATGGTTTATAGGGGTAAATCCTTAATCTTGTTATTTTATATTATGTGACGAATTACGTTACGGTATTTACTTTATGAATTTAAGAACATTACCTATACGAATCTCACTTAGAACATTACTAGGAGCAATAAAAATATGAACCTCACTAGTAAGTTTTAATTAGAATTCAATTAAGTATTAGCTCATGAATTTCCATTGTTAGTAACTAAATTTATGAACTAATTTCTCTCAGATGACTAGAACTTTTAAGACATTATAATAACATACTTCTTACATCCGTTAGATCCTTGGAACACAAGTTCTTGCGGATTAATCCTTTCAGTCATATCACTTTATTTGTGAACTCATTCCTCGAAAGTTGCTAAGTCAACATTCCAGACTATTTCAACGCATGTTGGAATTACGTGTAATATCTGAAATCCTCGTCTTTAGGCTGTTAATGACGGTCAAGTGTTTCAACATAAACCTTCACCCCTAGGATTGGACCCTCACCATTTTTTTATCAAGTGGATGGTATATAGGGGTAAATCCTTAATCTTGTTATTTTATATTATGTGACGAATTACGTTACGGTATTTACTTTACGAATTTAAGAACATTACCTATACGAATCTCACTTAGAAGATTACTAGGTGGAATTAGAATATGAACGTCACTAGTAAGTTATAATTCGACTTCAATTAAGTATTAGCTCATGAATTTCCATTGTTCGTAATTAAATTTATGAACTCCTTTCTCTCGATAACTAGAATTTTTAAGACATTATAATAACATACTTCTTACATCCGTTAGATCCTTGAAACGAAAGTTCTTTCGGGACAATCCTTTCAGCCACATCACTTTATTTGTGAACTCATTCTTCGAAAGTTGCTAGATCGTCATTCCATACAATTTCAACCCATGTTGGAATTATGTGTAATATATGAAATCCTCGTCTTTAGGCTTTTAATGACGATCAAGTCTTTCAAATAAACCTTCACCCCTAGGATTGGACCCTCATCATTTTTTTATCAAGTGGATGGTTTAAAGGTGTAAATCCATAATCTTGTTATTTTAAATTATGTTAGGAATTACGTTACGGTATTTACTTTATGAATTTAAGAACATTACCTATACGAATCTAACTTAGAACATTACTAGGTGGAATAAGAATATGAACGTCACTAGTAAGTTATAATTCAAATTCAATTAAGTATTAGCTCATGAATTTCCATTGTTAGTAATTAAATTTATGAACTCCTTTCTCTCGATAACTAGAATTTTTAAGACATTATAATAACATACTTCTTACATCCGTTAGATCCTTGAAACGAAGTTCTTTCGGGTCAATCCTTTCAACCACATCACTTTATTTGTGAACTCATTCCTCGACAGTTGCTAAGTCGTCATTCCATACTATTTCAACCCATGTTGGAATTACGTCTAATATATGAAATCCTCGTCTTTAGGCTTTTAATGACGATCAAGTCTTTCAGCTTAAACCTTCACCCCTAGGATTGGACCCTCACCATTTTTTTCTCAAGTGGATGGTTTATAGGGGTAAATCCTTAATCTTGTTATTTTATATTATGTTACGAATTACATTACGGTATTTACTTTATGAATTTAAGAACATTACCTATACGAATCTCACTTAGAACATTACTAGGTGCAATAAGAATATGAACCTCACTAGTAAGTTATAATTAGAATTCAATTAAGTATTAGCTCATGAATTTCCATTGTTAGTAACTAAATTTATGAACTAATTTCTCTCGATGACTAGAACTTTTAAGACATTATAATAACATACTTCTTACATCCGTTAGATCCTTGGAACACAAGTTCTTGCGGATTAATCCTTTCAGATCATATCACTTTATTTTTGAACTCATTCCTCGAAAGTTGCTAAGTCAACATTCCAGACAAATTCAACGCATGTTGGACTTACGTGTAATATCTGAAATCCTCGTCTTTAGGCTGTTAATGACGGTCAAGTGTTTCAACTTAAACCTTCACCCCTAGGATTGGACCCTCACCATTTTTTTATCAAGTGGATGGTTTATAGGGGTAAATCCTTAATCTTGTTATTTTATATTATGTGACGAATTACGTTACGGTATTTACTTTATGAATTTAAGAACATTACCTATACGAATCTCACTTAGAACATTACTAGGAGCAATAAAAATATGAACCTCACTAGTAAGTTTTAATTAGAATTCAATTAAGTATTAGCTCATGAATTTCCATTGTTAGTAACTAAATTTATGAACTAATTTCTCTCGAATGACTAGAACTTTTAAGACATTATAATAACATACTTCTTACATCCGTTAGATCCTTGGAACACAAGTTCTTGCGGATTAATCCTTTCATCATATCACTTTATTTGTGAACTCATTCCTCGAAAGTTGCTAAGTCAACATTCCAGACTATTTCAACGCATGTTGGAATTACGTGTAATATCTGAAATCCTCGTCTTTAGGCTGTTAATGACGGTCAAGTGTTTCAACATAAACCTTCACCCCTAGGATTGGACCCTCACCATTTTTTTTATCAAGTGGATGGTATATAGGGGTAAATCCTTAATCTTGTTATTTTATATTATGTGACGAATTACGTTACGGTATTTACTTTACGAATTTAAGAACATTACCTATACGAATCTCACTTAGAAGATTACTAGGTGGAATTAGAATATGAACGTCACTAGTAAGTTATAATTCGACTTCAATTAAGTATTAGCTCATGAATTTCCATTGTTCGTAATTAAATTTATGAACTCCTTTCTCTCTGATAACTAGAATTTTTAAGACATTATAATAACATACTTCTTACATCCGTTAGATCCTTGAAACAGAAGTTCTTTCGGGACAATCCTTTCAGCCACATCACTTTATTTGTGAACTCATTCTTCGAAAGTTGCTAGATCGTCATTCCATACAATTTCAACCCATGTTGGAATTATGTGTAATATATGAAATCCTCGTCTTTAGGCTTTTAATGACGATCAAGTCTTTCGGCTTAAACCTTCACCCCTAGGATTGGACCCTCATCATTTTTTTATCAAGTGGATGGTTTAAAGGTGTAAATCCATAATCTTGTTATTTTAAATTATGTTAGGAATTACGTTACGGTATTTACTTTATGAATTTAAGAACATTACCTATACGAATCTAACTTAGAACATTACTAGGTGGAATAAGAATATGAACGTCACTAGTAAGTTATAATTCAAATTCAATTAAGTATTAGCTCATGAATTTCCATTGTTAGTAATTAAATTTATGAACTCCTTTCTCTCTGATAACTAGAATTTTTAAGACATTATAATAACATACTTCTTACATCCGTTAGATCCTTGAAACAGAAGTTCTTTCGGGTCAATCCTTTCAGCCACATCACTTTATTTGTGAACTCATTCCTCGACAGTTGCTAAGTCGTCATTCCATACTATTTCAACCCATGTTGGAATTACGTCTAATATATGAAATCCTCGTCTTTAGGCTTTTAATGACGATCAAGTCTTTCACTTAAACCTTCACCCCTAGGATTGGACCCTCACCATTTTTTTCTCAAGTGGATGGTTTATAGGGGTAAATCCTTAATCTTGTTATTTTATATTATGTTACGAATTACATTACGGTATTTACTTTATGAATTTAAGAACATTACCTATACGAATCTCACTTAGAACATTACTAGGTGCAATAAGAATATGAACCTCACTAGTAAGTTATAATTAGAATTCAATTAAGTATTAGCTCATGAATTTCCATTGTTAGTAACTAAATTTATGAACTAATTTCTCTCGCATGACTAGAACTTTTAAGACATTATAATAACATACTTCTTACATCCGTTAGATCCTTGGAACACAAGTTCTTGCGGATTAATCCTTTCAGTCATATCACTTTATTTGTGAACTCATTCCTCGAAAGTTGCTAAGTCAACATTCCAGACAAATTCAACGCATGTTGGACTTACGTGTAATATCTGAAATCCTCGTCTTTAGGCTGTTAATGACGGTCAAGTGTTTCAACTTAAACCTTCACCCCTAGGATTGGACCCTCACCATTTTTTTATCAAGTGGATGGTTTATAGGGGTAAATCCTTAATCTTGTTATTTTATATTATGTGACGAATTACGTTACGGTATTTACTTTATGAATTTAAGAACATTACCTATACGAATCTCACTTAGAACATTACTAGGAGCAATAAAAATATGAACCTCACTAGTAAGTTTTAATTAGAATTCAATTAAGTATTAGCTCATGAATTTCCATTGTTAGTAACTAAATTTATGAACTAATTTCTCTCAGATGACTAGAACTTTTAAGACATTATAATAACATACTTCTTACATCCGTTAGATCCTTGGAACACAAGTTCTTGCGGATTAATCCTTTCATCATATCACTTTATTTGTGAACTCATTCCTCGAAAGTTGCTAAGTCAACATTCCAGACTATTTCAACGCATGTTGGAATTACGTGTAATATCTGAAATCCTCGTCTTTAGGCTGTTAATGACGGTCAAGTGTTTCAACATAAACCTTCACCCCTAGGATTGGACCCTCACCATTTTTTTATCAAGTGGATGGTATATAGGGGTAAATCCTTAATCTTGTTATTTTATATTATGTGACGAATTACGTTACGGTATTTACTTTACGAATTTAAGAACATTACCTATACGAATCTCACTTAGAAGATTACTAGGTGGAATTAGAATATGAACGTCACTAGTAAGTTATAATTCGACTTCAATTAAGTATTAGCTCATGAATTTCCATTGTTCGTAATTAAATTTATGAACTCCTTTCTCTCTGATAACTAGAATTTTTAAGACATTATAATAACATACTTCTTACATCCGTTAGATCCTTGAAACAGAAGTTCTTTCGGGACAATCCTTTCAGCCACATCACTTTATTTGTGAACTCATTCTTCGAAAGTTGCTAGATCGTCATTCCATACAATTTCAACCCATGTTGGAATTATGTGTAATATATGAAATCCTCGTCTTTAGGCTTTTAATGACGATCAAGTCTTTCAGCTTAAACCTTCACCCCTAGGATTGGACCCTCATCATTTTTTTATCAAGTGGATGGTTTAAAGGTGTAAATCCATAATCTTGTTATTTTAAATTATGTTAGGAATTACGTTACGGTATTTACTTTATGAATTTAAGAACATTACCTATACGAATCTAACTTAGAACATTACTAGGTGGAATAAGAATATGAACGTCACTAGTAAGTTATAATTCGAATTCAATTAAGTATTAGCTCATGAATTTCCATTGTTAGTAATTAAATTTATGAACTCCTTTCTCTCTGATAACTAGAATTTTTAAGACATTATAATAACATACTTCTTACATCCGTTAGATCCTTGAAACAGAAGTTCTTTCGGGTCAATCCTTTCAGCCACATCACTTTATTTGTGAACTCATTCCTCGACAGTTGCTAAGTCGTCATTCCATACTATTTCAACCCATGTTGGAATTACGTCTAATATATGAAATCCTCGTCTTTAGGCTTTTAATGACGATCAAGTCTTTCGACTTAAACCTTCACCCCTAGGATTGGACCCTCACCATTTTTTTATCAAGTGGATGGTTTAAAGGGGTAAATCCTTAATCTTGTTATTTTAAATTATGTTAGGAATTACGTTACGGTATTTACTTTATGAATTTAAGAACATTACATATACGAATCTCATTTAGAACATTACTAGGTGGAATAAGAATATGAACCTCACTAGTAAGTTATAATTAGAATTTAATTAAGTATTAGCTCATGAATTTCCATTGTTACTAACTAAATTTATGAACTAATTTCTCTCAGATGACTAGAACTTTTAAGACATTATAATAACATACTTCTTACATCCGTTAGATCCTTGGAACACACGTTCTTGCGGAACAATCCTTTCAGTCAAATTACTTTATTTGTGAACTCATTCCTTGAAAGTTGCTAAGTCGTCATTCCAGACTATTTCAACGCATGTTGGAATTACGTCTAATATCTGAAATCCTCGTCTTTAGGCTGTTAATGACGGTCAAGTGTTTCAGCTTAAACCTTCACCCCTAGGATTGGACCCTCACCATTTTTTTATCAAGTGGATGGTTTAAAAGGGCAAATCCTTAATCTTGGTATTTTAAATTATGTTACGAATTACGTTACGGTATTTACTCTATGAATTTAAGAACATTACCTATACGAATCTCACTTAGAACATTACTAGGTGGAATAATAATATGAACCTCACTAGTAAGTTATAATTAGAATTCAATTAAGTATTAGCTCATGAATTTCCATTGTTAGTAACTTAATTTTTGAACTAATTTCTCTCAGATGACTAGAACTTTTAAGACATTATAATAACATACTTCTTACATCCGTTAGATCCTTGGAACACAAGTTCTTACGGATCAATCCTTTCAGTCACATCACTTTATTTGTGAACTCATTCCTCGAAAGTTGCTAAGTCGTCATTCCGGACTATTTCAACGCATGTTGGAATTACGTCTAATATCTTAAATCCTCGTCTTTAGGGCTGTTAATGACAGTCAATTGTTTCAGCTTAAACCTTCACCCCTAGGATTGGACCCTCACCATTTTTTTATCAAGTGGATAGTTTAAAAGGGCAAATCCTTAATCTTGGTATTTTGAATTATGTTACGAATTACGTTAAGGTATTTACTTTATGAATTTGAGAACATTACCTATACGAATCTCACTTAGAACATTACTAGGAGGAATAAGAATATGAACCTCACTAGTATGTTATAATTAGAATTCAATTAAGTATTAGCTCATGAATTTCCATTGTCAGTAACTAAATTTATGAACTCCTTTCTCTCTGATAACTAGAATTTTTAAGACATTATAATAACATACTTCTTACATCCGTTAGATCCTTGGAACACAAGTTCTTTCGCATCAATCCTTTCAGCCACATCACTTTATTTATGAACTAATTCCTCGAAAGTTTCCAAGTCGTGATTCCGTACTATTTCAACCCATGTTGGAATTACATCTAATATCCGAAATCCTCGTCTTTAAGATGTTAATGACGATCAAGTCTTTCGCCTTAAACCTTCACCCCTAGGATTGGACCGTCACCATTTTTTTATCAAATGGATGGTTTAAAGGGGTAAATCCTTAATCTTCTTATTTTATATTATGTTACGAATTACGTTACGGTATTTACTTTATGAATTTAAGAACATTACCTATACAAACCTCACTTAGAACATTACTAGGTGGAATAAGAATATGAACCTCACTAGTAAGTTATAATTAGAATTTAATTAAGTATTAGCTCATGAATTTCCATTGTTACTAACTAAATTTATGAACTAATTTCTCTCAGATGCTTAGAACTTTTAAGACATTATAATAACATACTTCTTACATCCGTTAGATCCTTGGAACACAAGTTCTTACGGATCAATCCTTTCAGTCACATCACTTTATTTGTGAACTCATTCGTCGAAAGTTGCTAAGTCGTCATTCCGGACTATTTCAACGCATGTTGGAATTACGTCTAATATCCGAAATCCTCGTCTTTAGGCCGTTAATGACAGTCAATTGTTTCAGCTTAAACCTTCACCCCTAGGATTGGACCCTCACCATTTTTTTATCAAGTGGATGGTTTAAAAGGGAAAATCCTTAATCTTGGTATTTTAAATTATGTTACGAATTACGTTACGGTATTTACTTTATGAATTTGAGAACATTACCTATACGAATCTCACTTAGAACATTACTAGGAGGAATAAGAATATGAACCTCACTAGTATGTTACAATTAGAATTCAATTAAGTATTAGCTCATGAATTTCCATTGTCAGTAACTATATTTATGAACTCCTTTCTCTCTGATAACTAGAATTTTTAAGACATTATAATAACATACTTCTTACATCCGTTAGATCCTTGGAACACAAGTTCTTTCGGATCAATCCTTTCAGCCACATCACTTTATTTATAAACTAATTCCTCGAAAGTTTCCAATTCGTGATTCCAGACTATTTCAACCCATGTTGGAATTACATCTAATATCTGAAATCCTCGTCTTTAAGATGTTAATGACGATCAAGTCTTTCGACTTAAACCTTCACCCCTAGGATTGGACCGTCACCATTTTTTTATCAAATGGATGGTTTAAAGGGGTAAATCCTTAATCTTCTTATTTTATATTATGTTACGAATTACGTTACGGTATTTACTTTATGAATTTAAGAACATTACCTATACAAACCTCACTTAGAACATTACTAGGTGGAATAAGAATATGAACCTCACTAGTAAGTTATAATTAGAATTTAATTAAGTATTAGCTCATGAATTTCCATTGTTACTAACTAAATTTATGAACTAATTTCTCTCGATGCTTAGAACTTTTAAGACATTATAATAACATACTTCTTACATCCGTTAGATCCTTGGAACACAAGTTCTTACGGATCAATCCTTTCGAGTCACATCACTTTATTTGTGAACTCATTCGTCGAAAGTTGCTAAGTCGTCATTCCAGACTATTTCAACGCATGTTGGAATTACGTCTAATATCTGAAATCCTCGTCTTTAGGCTGTTAATGACAGTCAATTGTTTCAGCTTAAACCTTCACCCCTAGGATTGGACCCTCACCATTTTTTTATCAAGTGGATGGTTTTAAAGGGAAAATCCTTAATCTTGGTATTTTAAATTATGTTACGAATTACGTTACGGTATTTACTTTATGAATTTGAGAACATTACCTATACGAATCTCACTTAGAACATTACTAGGAGGAATAAGAATATGAACCTCACTAGTATGTTACAATTAGAATTCAATTAAGTATTAGCTCATGAATTTCCATTGTCAGTAACTATATTTATGAACTCCTTTCTCTCTGATAACTAGAATTTTTAAGACATTATAATAACATACTTCTTACATCCGTTAGATCCTTGGAACACAAGTTCTTTCGGATCAATCCTTTCAGCCACATCACTTTATTTATAAACTAATTCCTCGAAAGTTTCCAATTCGTGATTCCAGACTATTTCAACCCATGTTGGAATTACATCTAATATCTGAAATCCTCGTCTTTAAGATGTTAATGACGATCAAGTCTTTCAGCTTAAACCTTCACCCCTAGGATTGGACCGTCACCATTTTTTTATCAAATGGATGGTTTAAAGGGGTAAATCCTTAATCTTCTTATTTTATATTATGTTACGAATTATGTTACGGTATTTACTTTATGAATTTAAGAACATTACCTATACGAACCTCACTTAGAACATTACTAGGTGGAATAAGAATATGAACCTCACTAGTAAGTTATAATTAGAATTTAATTAAGTATTAGCTCATGAATTTCCATTGTTAGTAACTAAATTTTTGAACTAATTTCCCTCAGATGACTAGAACTTTTAAGACATTATAATAACATACTTCTTACATCCGTTAGATCCTTGGAACACAAGTTCTTACGGATCAATCCTTTCAGTCACATCACTTTATTTGTGAACTCATTCGTCGAAAGTTGCTAAGTCGTCATTCCAGACTATTTCAACGCATGTTGGAATCACGTCTAATATCTGAAATCCTCGTCTTTAGGCTGTTAATGACAATCAATTGTTTCAGCTTAAACCTTCACCCCTAGGATTGGACCCTCACCATTTTTTTATCAAGTGGATGGTTTAAAAGGGAAAATCCTTAATCTTGGTATTTTAAATTATGTTACGAATTACGTTAAGGTATTTACTTTATGAATTTGAGAACATTACCTATACGAATCTCACTTAGAACATTACTAGGAGGAATAAGAATATGAACCTCACTAGTATGTTACAATTAGAATTCAATTAAGTATTAGCTCATGAATTTCCATTGTCAGTAATTATATTATGAACTCCTTTCTCTCTGATAACTAGAATTTTTAAGACATTATAATAACATACTTCTTACATCCGTTAGATCCTTGGAACACAAGTTCTTTCGGATCAATCCTTTCAGCCACATCACTTTATTTATAAACTAATTCCTCGAAAGTTTCCAATTCGTGATTCCGGACTATTTCAACCCATGTTGGAATTACATCTAATATCCGAAATCCTCGTCTTTAAGATGTTAATGACGATCAAGTCTTTCAACTTAAACCTTCACCCCTAGGATTGGACCGTCACCATTTTTTTATCAAATGGATGGTTTAAAGGGGTAAATCCTTAATCTTCTTATTTTATATTATGTTACGAATTATGTTACGGTATTTACTTTATGAATTTAAGAACATTACCTATACGAACCTCACTTAGAACATTACTAGGTGGAATAAGAATATGAACCTCACTAGTAAGTTATAATTAGAATTTAATTAAGTATTAGCTCATGAATTTCCATTGTTACTAACTAAATTTATGAACTAATTTCTCTCGACGACTAGAACTTTTAAGACATTATAATAACATTCTTCTTTCATCCGTTAGATCCTTGGAACACACGTTCTTGCGGAACAATCCTTTCACGATTACTTTATTTGTGAACTCATTCCTTGAAAGTTGCTAAGTCGTCATTCCGTACTATTTCAACGCATCTTGGAATTACGTCTAATATCCGAAATCCTCGTCTTTAGGCCTTTAATGACGGTCAAGTGTTTCACCTTAAACCTTCACCCCTAGGATTGGACCCTCACCATTTTTTTATCAAGTGGATGGTTTAAAAGGGCAAATCCTTAATCTTGGTATTTTAAATTATGTTACGAATTACGTTACGGTATTTACTCTATGAATTTAAGAACATTACCTATACGAATCTCACTTAGAACATTACTAGGTGGAATAATAATATGAACCTCACTAGTAAGTTATAATTAGAATTCAATTAAGTATTAGCTCATGAATTTCCATTGTTAGTAACTTAATTTTTGAACTAATTTCTCTCAGATGACTAGAACTTTTAAGACATTATAATAACATACTTCTTACATCCGTTAGATCCTTGGAACACAAGTTCTTACGGATCAATCCTTTCAGTCACATCACTTTATTTGTGAACTCATTCCTCGAAAGTTGCTAAGTCGTCATTCCAGACTATTTCAACGCATGTTGGAATTACGTCTAATATCTTAAATCCTCGTCTTTAGGCTGTTAATGACAGTCAATTGTTTCAAATTTAAACCTTCACCCCTAGGATTGGACCCTCACCATTTTTTTATCAAGTGGATAGTTTAAAAGGGCAAATCCTTAATCTTGGTATTTTGAATTATGTTACGAATTACGTTAAGGTATTTACTTTATGAATTTGAGAACATTACCTATACGAATCTCACTTAGAACATTACTAGGAGGAATAAGAATATGAACCTCACTAGTATGTTACAATTAGAATTCAATTAAGTATTAGCTCATGAATTTCCATTGTCAGTAACTATATTTATGAACTCCTTTCTCTCTGATAACTAGAATTTTTAAGACATTATAATAACATACTTCTTACATCCGTTAGATCCTTGGAACACAAGTTCTTTCGGATCAATCCTTTCAGCCACATCACTTTATTTATAAACTAATTCCTCGAAAGTTTCCAATTCGTGATTCCATACTATTTCAACCCATGTTGGAATTACATCTAATATCCGAAATCCTCGTCTTTAAGATGTTAATGACGATCAAGTCTTTCACCTTAAACCTTCACCCCTAGGATTGGACCGTCACCATTTTTTTATCAAATGGATGGTTTAAAGGGGTAAATCCTTAATCTTCTTATTTTATATTATGTTACGAATTATGTTACGGTATTTACTTTATGAATTTAAGAACATTACCTATACGAACCTCACTTAGAACATTACTAGGTGGAATAAGAATATGAACCTCACTAGTAAGTTATAATTAGAATTTAATTAAGTATTAGCTCATGAATTTCCATTGTTACTAACTAAATTTATGAACTAATTTCTCTCAAACGACTAGAACTTTTAAGACATTATAATAACATTCTTCTTTCATCCGTTAGATCCTTGGAACACACGTTCTTGCGGAACAATCCTTTCAGTCAGATTACTTTATTTGTGAACTCATTCCTTGAAAGTTGCTAAGTCGTCATTCCGGACTATTTCAACGCATGTTGGAATTACGTCTAATATCCGAAATCCTCGTCTTTAGGCCGTTAATGACGGTCAAGTGTTTCAGCTAAACCTTCACCCCTAGGATTGGACCCTCACCATTTTTTTATCAAGTGGATGGTTTAAAAGGGCAAATCCTTATTCTTGGTATTTTAAATTATGTTACGAATTACGTTACGGTATTTACTCTATGAATTTAAGAACATTACCTATACGAATCTCACTTAGAACATTACTAGGTGGAATAATAATATGAACCTCACTAGTAAGTTATAATTAGAATTCAATTAAGTATTAGCTCATGAATTTCCATTGTTAGTAACTTAATTTTTGAACTAATTTCTCTCGATGACTGAACTTTTAAGACATTATAATAACATACTTCTTACATCCGTTAGATCCTTGGAACACAAGTTCTTTCGGATCAATCCTTTCACCCACATCACTTTATTTATAAACTAATTCCTCGAAAGTTTCCAATTCGTGATTCCAGACTATTTCAACCCATGTTGGAATTACATCTAATATCTGAAATCCTCGTCTTTAAGATGTTAATGACGATCAAGTCTTTCAGCTTAAACCTTCACCCCTAGGATTGGACCGTCACCATTTTTTTATCAAATGGATGGTTTAAAGGGGTAAATCCTTAATCTTCTTATTTTATATTATGTTACGAATTATGTTACGGTATTTACTTTATGAATTTAAGAACATTACCTATACGAACCTCACTTAGAACATTACTAGGTGGAATAAGAATATGAACCTCACTAGTAAGTTATAATTAGAATTTAATTAAGTATTAGCTCATGAATTTCCATTGTTACTAACTAAATTTATGAACTAATTTCTCTCAGACGACTAGAACTTTTAAGACATTATAATAACATTCTTCTTTCATCCGTTAGATCCTTGGAACACACGTTCTTGCGGAACAATCCTTTCAGTCAGATTACTTTATTTGTGAACTCATTCCTTGAAAGTTGCTAAGTCGTCATTCCAGACTATTTCAACGCATGTTGGAATTACGTCTAATATCTGAAATCCTCGTCTTTAGGTCGTTAATGACGGTCAAGTGTTTCAGCTTAAACCTTCACCCCTAGGATTGGACCCTCACCATTTTTTTATCAAGTGGATGGTTTAAAAGGGCAAATCCTTAATCTTGGTATTTTAAATTATGTTACGAATTACGTTACGGTATTTACTCTATGAATTTAAGAACATTACCTATACGAATCTCACTTAGAACATTACTAGGTGGAATAATAATATGAACCTCACTAGTAAGTTATAATTAGAATTCAATTAAGTATTAGCTCATGAATTTCCATTGTTAGTAACTTAATTTTTGAACTAATTTCTCTCGACGACTAGAACTTTTAAGACATTATAATAACATACTTCTTACATCCGTTAGATCCTTGGAACACAAGTTCTTACGGATCAATCCTTTCAGTCACATCACTTTATTTGTGAACTCATTCCTCGAAAGTTGCTAAGTCGTCATTCCAGACTATTTCAACGCATGTTGGAATTACGTCTAATATCTTAAATCCTCGTCTTTAGGCTGTTAATGACAGTCAATTGTTTCAGCTTAAACCTTCACCCCTAGGATTGGACCCTCACCATTTTTTTATCAAGTGGATAGTTTAAAAGGGCAAATCCTTAATCTTGGTATTTTGAATTATGTTACGAATTACGTTAAGGTATTTACTTTATGAATTTGAGAACATTACCTATACGAATCTCACTTAGAACATTACTAGGAGGAATAAGAATATGAACCTCACTAGTATGTTATAATTAGAATTCAATTAAGTATTAGCTCATGAATTTCCATTGTCAGTAACTAAATTTATGAACTCCTTTCTCTCGATAACTAGAATTTTTAAGACATTATAATAACATACTTCTTACATCCGTTAGATCCTTGGAACACAAGTTCTTTCGGATCAATCCTTTCGACCACATCACTTTATTTATGAACTAATTCCTCGAAAGTTTCCAAGTCGTGATTCCAGACTATTTCAACCCATGTTGGAATTACATCTAATATCTGAAATCCTCGTCTTTAAGATGTTAATGACGATCAAGTCTTTCAGCTTAAACCTTCACCCCTAGGATTGGACCGTCACCATTTTTTTTATCAAATGGATGGTTTAAAGGGGTAAATCCTTAATCTTCTTATTTTATATTATGTTACGAATTATGTTACGGTATTTACTTTATGAATTTAAGAACATTACCTATACGAACCTCACTTAGAACATTACTAGGTGGAATAAGAATATGAACCTCACTAGTAAGTTATAATTAGAATTTAATTAAGTATTAGCTCATGAATTTCCATTGTTACTAACTAAATTTATGAACTAATTTCTCTCGAATGCTTAGAACTTTTAAGACATTATAATAACATACTTCTTACATCCGTTAGATCCTTGGAACACAAGTTCTTACGGATCAATCCTTTCTGAGTCACATCACTTTATTTGTGAACTCATTCGTCGAAAGTTGCTAAGTCGTCATTCCAGACTATTTCAACGCATGTTGGAATTACGTCTAATATCCGAAATCCTCGTCTTTAGGCCGTTAATGACAAATCAATTGTTTCAACTTAAACCTCCACCCCTAGGATTGGACCCTCACCATTTTTTTTATCAAGTGGATGGTTTAAAAGGGCAAATCCTTAATCTTGGTATTTTAAATTATGTTACGAATTACGTTAAGGTATTTACTTTACGAATTTGAGAACATTACCTATACGAATCTCACTTAGAACATTACTAGGAGGAATAAGAATATGAACCTCACTAGTATGTTATAATTAGAATTCAATTAAGTATTAGCTCATGAATTTCCATTGTCAGTAACTATATTTATGAACTCCTTTCTCTCTGATAACTAGAATTTTTAAGACATTATAATAACATACTTCTTACATCCGTTAGATCCTTGGAACACAAGTTCTTTCGGATCAATCCTTTCAGCCACATCACTTTATTTATAAACTAATTCCTCGAAAGTTTCCAAGTCGTGATTCCAGACTATTTCAACCCATGTTGGAATTACATCTAATATCTGAAATCCTCGTCTTTAAGATGTTAATGACGATCAAGTCTTTCAGCTTAAACCTTCACCCCTAGGATTGGACCGTCACCATTTTTTTATCAAATGGATGGTTTAAAGGGGTAAATCCTTAATCTTCTTATTTTATATTATGTTACAAATTATGTTACGGTATTTACTTTATGAATTTAAGAACATTACCTATACGAACCTCACTTAGAACATTACTAGGTGGAATAAGAATATGAACCTCACTAGTAAGTTATAATTAGAATTTAATTAAGTATTAGCTCATGAATTTCCATTGTTACTAACTAAATTTATGAACTAATTTCTCTCAGACGACTAGAACTTTTAAGACATTATAATAACATACTTCTTACATCCGTTAGATCCTTGGAACACACATTCTTGCGGAACAATCCTTTCAGTCAGATTACTTTATTTGTGAACTCATTCCTTGAAAGTTGCTAAGTCGTCATTCCGTACTATTTCAACGCATGTTGGAATTACGTCTAATATCCGAAATCCTCGTCTTTAGGTCGTTAATGACGGT
The DNA here is from genome assembly GCA_030674075.2 of Linum usitatissimum. Lineage (NCBI taxonomy): Eukaryota > Viridiplantae > Streptophyta > Magnoliopsida > Malpighiales > Linaceae > Linum > Linum usitatissimum. The sequence goes on along the minus strand of JAUJYP020001000.1, from coordinate 1,068 downwards.
CAAGTGTTTCAGCTTAAACCTTCACCCCTAGGATTGGACCCTCACCATTTTTTTATCAAGTCGATGGTTTAAAAGGGAAAATCCTTAATCTTGGTATCTTAAATTATGTTACGAATTACGTTACGGTATTTACTCTATGAATTTAAGAACATTACCTATACGAATCTCACTTAGAACATTACTAGGTGGAATAAGAATATGAACCTCACTAGTAAGTTATAATTAAAATTCAATTAAGTATTAGCTCATGAATTTCCGTTGTTAGTAACTAAATTTATGAACTAATTTCTCTCAGATGACAAGAACTTTTAAGACATTATAATAACATACTTCTTATATCCGTTAGATCCTTGGAACACAAGTTGTTTCAGATCAATCCTTTCAGCCACATCAGTTTATTTGTGAAGTCATTCCTCGAAAGTTGCTAAGTCATCATTCCAGACTATTTCAACGCATGTTGGAATTACGTCTAGTATCTGAAATCCTCGTCTTTAGGCTGTTAATGACGGTCAAGTGTTTCAGCTTAAACCTTCACCCCAAGGATTGGACCCTCACCATATTTTTATCTAGTGGATGGTTTAAAAGGGTAAATCCTGGTATTTTAAATTATGTTACGAATTACGTTACGGTATTTACTTTATGAATTTAAGAACATTACCTATACGTATCTCACTTAGAACATTACTAGGTGGTATAAGAATATGAACCTCACTAGTAAGTTATAATTAGAATTCAATTAAGTATTAGCTCATGAATTTCCATTGTTAGTAATTAAGTTTATGAACTCCTTTCTCTCTCGATAACTACAATTTTTAAGACATTATAATAACAAAGTTCTTACATCCGTTAGATCCTTGGAACACAAGTTCTTTCGGATCAATCCTTTCAGCCACATCACTTTATTTATGAACTAATTCCTCGACAGTTTCCAAGTCGTGATTCCAGACTATTTCAACCCATGTTGGAATTACATCTAATATCTGAAATCCTCGTCTTTAAGATGTTAATGACGATCAAGTCTTTCAGCTTAAACCTTCACCCCTAGGATTGGACCCTCACCATTTTTTT
>JAUJYP020000999.1:0-49606 GCA_030674075.2 Linum usitatissimum | reverse complement strand
GGTGTTGGAGGAGAACGGAGTTCCATGCATACAAAAGTGCACGATTATACAAGGACAAAGATAATGATGCTAAGGCGGTGGGAAACATCATGCAATGCCTTTTGACACATTTCCACGCCCCTCACTCAGTCATACGCCTTCGGGGTACTCACTTTCAGAGTGTTTTAAAACCAGTTTTTCAATTATTTGGGACAAGTCCTCGATTGATCATCACATACCACCGAGGTCCAAGCGGTAAGGAAAGGATGATGAATCGTGGGATCAAGCGGATTCTTGAGAAAACGATTGATCAATCTCTCAAGGATTGGTCAATCAAGCTCGATCAAGGCCCTTTGGTTCTTTCGAAGCGCCTTCAAGACTCATATCGAGCGTCACTTCACCTTGTTCACTAGTTTATGGCAAGGCTTGTCATTTACCAATGAAGCTTGAGCATAAACCATTCTGGACGATGAAGCTACTGAATATGGATGCTAGTCTTCCAGCTTTAGAAAGAAAGTACCAACTACGAGTGTTGGAGGAGAACAGGTTCCATGCATACAAAAGTGCACGATTATACAAGGACAAAGATAATGATGCTAAGGCGGTGGGAAACATCATGCAATGCCTTTTGACACATTTCCACGCCCCTCACTCAGTCATACGCCTTCGGGGTACTCACTTTCAGAGTGTTTTCAAACCATTTTTCAAATTATTTGGGACAAGTCCTCGATTGATCATCACATACCACCGAGGTCCAAGCGGTAAGGAAAAGAAGATGAATCGTGCGATCAAGCGGTTTTTAAAAACTTCACTCTCAAAATTGTCCACAAACTCCATCAAGCCCTTTGATTATTTCAAACTGCCTTCAAGACTCCTATCGAGCGGCACTTCACCTTGTTCACTAGCTTATAACAAGGCTTGTCATTTACCAATGAAGCTTGAGCATAAGCCATTCTGGACGATGAAGCTACTGAATATGGATGCTAGTCTTCCTGCTTTAGAAAGAAAGTACCAACTACTAGTGTTGGAGGAGAACGAGGTTCCATGCATACAAAAGTGCACGATTATACAAGGACAAAGATAATGATGCTAAGGCGGTGGGAAACATCATGCAATGCCTTTTGACACATTTCCACGCCCCTCACTCGGTCATACGCATTCGGGGTACTCACTTTCGAGTGTTTTCAAACCATTTTTCAAATTATTTGGGACAAGTCCTCGATTGATCATCACATACCACCGAGGTCCAAGCGGTAAGGAAAAGAAGATGAATCGTGCGATCAAGCGGATTTTTGAGAAAACGATTGATCAATCTCTCAAGGATTGGTCAATCAAGCTCGATCGAGGCCCTTTGATTCTTTCGAACTGCCTTCAAGACTCCTATCGAGCGGCACTTCACCTTGTTCACTAGTTTATGGCAAGGCTTGTCATTTACCAATGAAGCTTGAGCATAAGCCATTCTGGACGATGAAGCTACTAAATATGGATGCTAGTCTTCCGGCTTTAGAAAGAAAGTACCAACTACTAGTGTTGGAGGAGAACGAGGTTCCATGCATACAAAAGTGCACGATTATACAAGGACAAAGATAATGATGCTAAGGCGGTGGGAAACATCATGCAATGCCTTTTGACACATTTCCACGCCCCTCACTCAGTCATACGCATTCGGGGTACTCACTTTCAGAGTGTTTTCAAACCATTATTCAAATTATTTGGGAGAAGTCCTCGATTGATCATCACATACCACCGAGGTCCATGCGGTAAGGAAAAGAAGATGAATCGTGCGATCAAGCGGATTTTTGAGAAAACGATTGATCAATCTCTCAAGGATTGGTCAATCAAGCTCGATCGAGGCCCTTTGATTCTTTCGAACTGCCTTCAAGACTCCTATCGAGCGGCACTTCACCTTGTTCACTAGTTTATGGCAAGGCTTGTCATTTACCAATGAAGCTTGAGCATAAGCCATTACGGACGATGAAGCTACCGAATATGGATGCTAGTCTTCCGGCTTTAGAAAGAAAGTACCAACTACTGGTGTTGGAGGAGAACAGGTTCCATGCATACAAAAGTGCACGATTATACAAGGACAAAGATAATGATGCTAAGGCGGTGGGAAACATCATGCAATGCCTTTTGACACATTTCCACGCCCCTCACTCAGTCATACGCCTTCGGGGTACTCACTTTCAGAGTGTTTTAAAACCAGTTTTCAATTATTTGGGACAAGTCCTCGATTGATCATCACATACCACCGAGGTCCAAGCGGTAAGGAAAGGATGATGAATCGTGGGATCAAGCGGATTCTTGAGAAAACGATTGATCAATCTCTCAAGGATTGGTCAATCAAGCTCGATCGAGGCCCTTTGGTTCTTTCGAACTGCCTTCAAGACTCTTATCGAGCGTCACTTCACCTTGTTCACTAGTTTATGGCAAGGCTTGTCATTTACCAATGAAGCTTGAGCATAAGCCATTATGGACGATGAAGCTACTAAATATGGATGCTAGTCTTCCTGCTTTAGAAAGAAAGTACCAACTACTGGTGTTGGAGGAGAACAGGTTCCATGCATACAAAAGTGCACGATTATACAAGGACAAAGATAATGATGCTAAGGCGGTGGGAAACATCATGCAATGCCTTTTGACACATTTCCACGCCCCTCACTCAGTCATACGCATTCGGGGTACTCACTTTCGAGTGTTTTAAAACCATTTTTCAAATTATTTGGGACAAGTCCTCGATTGATCATCACATACCACCGAGGTCCAAGCGGTAAGGAAAAGAAGATGAATCGTGCGATCAAGCGGATTTTTGAGAAAACGATTGATCAATCTCTCAAGGATTGGTCAATCAAGCTCGATCGAGGCCCTTTGATTCTTTCGAACTGCCTTCAAGACTCCTATCGAGCGGCACTTCACCTTGTTCACTAGTTTATGGCAAGGCTTGTCATTTACCAATGAAGCTTGAGCATAAGCCATTCTGGACGATGAAGCTACTAAATATGGATGCTAGTCTTCCGGCTTTAGAAAGAAAGTACCAACTACTTGGTGTTGGAGGAGAACGAGGTTCCATGCATACAAAAGTGCACGATTATACAAGGACAAAGATAATGATGCTAAGGCGGTGGGAAACATCATGCAATGCCTTTTGACACATTTCCACGCCCCTCACTCGGTCATACGCATTCGGGGTACTCACTTTCGAGTGTTTTCAAACCATTTTTCAATTATTTGGGACAAGTCCTCGATTGATCATCACATACCACCGAGGTCCAAGCGGTAAGGAAAAGAAGATGAATCGTGCGATCAAGCGGATTTTTGAGAAAACGATTGATCAATCTCTCAAGGATTGGTCAATCAAGCTCGATCGAGGCCCTTTGATTCTTTCGAACTGCCTTCAAGACTCCTATCGAGCGGCACTTCACCTTGTTCACTAGTTTATGGCAAGGCTTGTCATTTACCAATGAAGCTTGAGCATAAGCCATTCTGGACGATGAAGCTACTAAATATGGATGCTAGTCTTCCGGCTTTAGAAAGAAAGTACCAACTACTAGTGTTGGAGGAGAACGAGGTTCCATGCATACAAAAGTGCACGATTATACAAGGACAAAGATAATGATGCTAAGGCGGTGGGAAACATCATGCAATGCCTTTTGACACATTTCCACGCCCCTCACTCAGTCATACGCATTCGGGGTACTCACTTTCAGAGTGTTTTCAAACCATTATTCAAATTATTTGGGAGAAGTCCTCGATTGATCATCACATACCACCGAGGTCCATGCGGTAAGGAAAAGAAGATGAATCGTGCGATCAAGCGGATTTTTGAGAAAACGATTGATCAATCTCTCAAGGATTGGTCAATCAAGCTCGATCGAGGCCCTTTGATTCTTTCGAACTGCCTTCAAGACTCCTATCGAGCGGCACTTCACCTTGTTCACTAGTTTATGGCAAGGCTTGTCATTTACCAATGAAGCTTGAGCATAAGCCATTCTGGACGATGAAGCTGCTAAATATGGATGCTAGTCTTCCGGCTTTAGAAAGAAAGTACCAACTACTTGGTGTTGGAGGAGAACGAGTTCCATGCATACAAAAGTGCACGATTATACAAGGACAAAGATAATGATTCTAAGGCGGTGGGAAACATCATGCAATGCCTTTTGACACATTTCCACGCCCCTCACTCAGTCATACGCATTCGGGGTACTCACTTTCAGAGTGTTTTAAAACCAGTTTTTCAATTATTTGGGACAAGTCCTCGATTGATCATCACATACCACCGAGGTCCAAGCGGTAAGGAAAAGAAGATGAATCGTGCGATCAAGCGGATTTTTGAGAAAACGATTGATCAATCTCTCAAGGATTGGTCAATCAAGCTCGATCGAGGCCCTTTGATTCTTTCGAACTGCCTTCAAGACTCCTATCGAGCGGCACTTCACCTTGTTCACTAGTTTATGGCAAGGCTTGTCATTTACCAATGAAGCTTGAGCATAAGCCATTCTGGACGATGAAGCTACTAAATATGGATGCTAGTCTTCCGGCTTTAGAAAGAAAGTACCAACTACTAGTGTTGGAGGAGAACGAGGTTCCATGCATACAAAAGTGCACGATTATACAAGGACAAAGATAATGATGCTAAGGCGGTGGGAAACATCATGCAATGCCTTTTGACACATTTCCACGCCCCTCACTCGGTCATACGCATTCGGGGTACTCACTTTCGAGTGTTTTCAAACCATTTTTCAATTATTTGGGACAAGTCCTCGATTGATCATCACATACCACCGAGGTCCAAGCGGTAAGGAAAAGAAGATGAATCGTGCGATCAAGCGGATTTTTGAGAAAACGATTGATCAATCTCTCAAGGATTGGTCAATCAAGCTCGATCGAGGCCCTTTGATTCTTTCGAACTGCCTTCAAGACTCCTATCGAGCGGCACTTCACCTTGTTCACTAGTTTATGGCAAGGCTTGTCATTTACCAATGAAGCTTGAGCATAAGCCATTACGGACGATGAAGCTACTAAATATGGATGCTAGTCTTCCGGCTTTAGAAAGAAAGTACCAACTACTAGTGTTGGAGGAGAACAGGTTCCATGCATACAAAAGTGCACGATTATACAAGGACAAAGATAATGATGCTAAGGCGGTGGGAAACATCATGCAATGCCTTTTGACACATTTCCACGCCCCTCACTCAGTCATACGCCTTCGGGGTACTCACTTTCAGAGTGTTTTAAAACCATTTTTCAATTATTTGGGACAAGTCCTCGATTGATCATCACATACCACCGAGGTCCAAGCGGTAAGGAAAAGATGATGAATCGTGGGATCAAGCGGATTCTTGAGAAAACGATTGATCAATCTCTCAAGGATTGGTCAATCAAGCTCGATCGAGGCCCTTTGATTCTTTCGAAGCTGCCTTCAAGACTCCTATCGAGCGTCACTTCACCTTGTTCACTAGTTTATGGCAAGGCTTGTCATTTACCAATGAAGCTTGAGCATAAGCCATTACGGACGATGAAGCTGCTAAATATGGATGCTAGTCTTCCGGCTTTAGAAAGAAAGTACCAACTACTAGTGTTGGAGGAGAACAGGTTCCATGCATACAAAAGTGCACGATTATACAAGGACAAAGATAATGATGCTAAGGCGGTGGGAAACATCATGCAATGCCTTTTGACACATTTCCACGCCCCTCACTCAGTCATACGCCTTCGGGGTACTCACTTTCAGAGTGTTTTAAAACCAGTTTTCAATTATTTGGGACAAGTCCTCGATTGATCATCACATACCACCGAGGTCCAAGCGGTAAGGAAAAGAAGATGAATCGTGCGATCAAGCGGATTTTTGAGAAAACGATTGATCAATCTCTCAAGGATTGGTCAATCAAGCTCGATCGAGGCCCTTTGATTCTTTCGAAGCTGCCTTCAAGACTCCTATCGAGCGGCACTTCACCTTGTTCACTAGTTTATGGCAAGGCTTGTCATTTACCAATGAAGCTTGAGCATAAGCCATTATGGACGATGAAGCTACTGAATATGGATGCTAGTCTTCCGGCTTTAGAAAGAAAGTACCAACTACTTGGTGTTGGAGGAGAACCAGGTTCCATGCATACAAAAGTGCACGATTATACAAGGACAAAGATAATGATGCTAAGGCGGTGGGAAACATCATGCAATGCCTTTTGACACATTTCCACGCCCCTCACTCAGTCATACGCCTTCGGGGTACTCACTTTCAGAGTGTTTTAAAACCATTTTTCAATTATTTGGGACAAGTCCTCGATTGATCATCACATACCACCGAGGTCCAAGCGGTAAGGAAAGGATGATGAATCGTGGGATCAAGCGGATTCTTGAGAAAACGATTGATCAATCTCTCAAGGATTGGTCAATCAAGCTCGATCGAGGCCCTTTGGTTCTTTCGAACTGCCTTCAAGACTCCTATCGAGCGTCACTTCACCTTGTTCACTAGTTTATGGCAAGGCTTGTCATTTACCAATGAAGCTTGAGCATAAACCATTCTGGACGATGAAGCTGCTAAATATGGATGCTAGTCTTCCGGCTTTAGAAAGAAAGTACCAACTACTTGGTGTTGGAGGAGAACGAGGTTCCATGCATACAAAAGTGCACGATTATACAAGGACAAAGATAATGATGCTAAGGCGGTGGGAAACATCATGCAATGCCTTTTGACACATTTCCACGCCCCTCACTCAGTCATACGCATTCGGGGTACTCACTTTCAGAGTGTTTTCAAACCAGTTTTCAAATTATTTGGGACAAGTCCTCGATTGATCATCACATACCACCGAGGTCCAAGCGGTAAGGAAAAGAAGATGAATCGTGCGATCAAGCGGATTTTTGAGAAAACGATTGATCAATCTCTCAAGGATTGGTCAATCAAGCTCGATCGAGGCCCTTTGATTCTTTCGAACTGCCTTCAAGACTCCTATCGAGCGGCACTTCACCTTGTTCACTAGTTTATAACAAGGCTTGTCATTTACTAGTGAAGCTTGAGCATAAGCCATTATGGACGATGAAGCTACTAAATATGGATGCTAGTCTTCCTGCTTTAGAAAGAAAGTACCAACTACTAGTGTTGGAGGAGTACGAGGTTCCATGCATACAAAAGTGCACGAATATACACGGACAAGGATAATGATGCTAAAGAGGTGGGAAACATCATGCAATGCCGTTTGACACATTTCCACGCCCCTCACTCAGTCATACGCATTCGGGGTACTCACTTTCAGAGTGTTTTCAAACCATTATTCAAATTATTTGGGAGAAGTCCTCGATTGATCATCACATACCACCGAGGTCCATGCGGTAAGGAAAAGAAGATGAATCGTGCGATCAAGCGGATTTTTGAGAAAACGATTGATCAATCTCTCAAGGATTGGTCAATCAAGCTCGATCGAGGCCCTTTGATTCTTTCGAACTGCCTTCAAGACTCCTATCGAGCGGCACTTCACCTTGTTCACTAGTTTATGGCAAGGCTTGTCATTTACCAATGAAGCTTGAGCATAAGCCATTATGGACGATGAAGCTACTGAATATGGATGCTAGTCTTCCAGCTTTAGAAAGAAAGTACCAACTACTAGTGTTGGAGGAGAACAGGTTCCATGCATACAAAAGTGCACGATTATACAAGGACAAAGATAATGATGCTAAGGCGGTGGGAAACATCATGCAATGCCTTTTGACACATTTCCACGCCCCTCACTCAGTCATACGCCTTCGGGGTACTCACTTTCAGAGTGTTTTAAAACCAGTTTTTCAATTATTTGGGACAAGTCCTCGATTGATCATCACATACCACCGAGGTCCAAGCGGTAAGGAAAGGATGATGAATCGTGGGATCAAGCGGATTCTTGAGAAAACGATTGATCAATCTCTCAAGGATTGGTCAATCAAGCTCGATCGAGGCCCTTTGGTTCTTTCGAACTGCCTTCAAGACTCCTATCGAGCGTCACTTCACCTTGTTCACTAGTTTATGGCAAGGCTTGTCATTTACCAATGAAGCTTGAGCATAAGCCATTCTGGACGATGAAGCTACTGAATATGGATGCTAGTCTTCCAGCTTTAGAAAGAAAGTACCAACTACTTGGTGTTGGAGGAGAACAGGTTCCATGCATACAAAAGTGCACGATTATACAAGGACAAAGATAATGATGCTAAGGCGGTGGGAAACATCATGCAATGCCTTTTGACACATTTCCACGCCCCTCACTCAGTCATACGCCTTCGGGGTACTCACTTTCAGAGTGTTTTAAAACCAGTTTTTCAATTATTTGGGACAAGTCCTCGATTGATCATCACATACCACCAAGGTCCAAGCGGTAAGGAAAAGAAGATGAATCGTGCGATCAAGCGGATTTTTGAGAAAACGATTGATCAATCTCTCAAGGATTGGTCAATCAAGCTCGATCGAGGCCCTTTGATTCTTTCGAACTGCCTTCAAGACTCCTATCGAGCGGCACTTCACCTTGTTCACTAGTTTATGGCAAGGCTTGTCATTTACCAATGAAGCTTGAGCATAAGCCATTCTGGACGATGAAGCTACTAAATATGGATGCTAGTCTTCCGGCTTTAGAAAGAAAGTACCAACTACTAGTGTTGGAGGAGAACGAGGTTCCATGCATACAAAAGTGCACGATTATACAAGGACAAAGATAATGATGCTAAGGCGGTGGGAAACATCATGCAATGCCTTTTGACACATTTCCACGCCCCTCACTCGGTCATACGCATTCGGGGTACTCACTTTCGAGTGTTTTAAAACCATTTTTCAATTATTTGGGACAAGTCCTCGATTGATCATCACATACCACCGAGGTCCAAGCGGTAAGGAAAAGAAGATGAATCGTGCGATCAAGCGGATTTTTGAGAAAACGATTGATCAATCTCTCAAGGATTGGTCAATCAAGCTCGATCGAGGCCCTTTGATTCTTTCGAACTGCCTTCAAGACTCCTATCGAGCGGCACTTCACCTTGTTCACTAGTTTATGGCAAGGCTTGTCATTTACCAATGAAGCTTGAGCATAAGCCATTCTGGACGATGAAGCTACTAAATATGGATGCTAGTCTTCCGGCTTTAGAAAGAAAGTACCAACTACTAGTGTTGGAGGAGAACGAGGTTCCATGCATACAAAAGTGCACGATTATACAAGGACAAAGATAATGATGCTAAGGCGGTGGGAAACATCATGCAATGCCTTTTGACACATTTCCACGCCCCTCACTCAGTCATACGCCTTCGGGGTACTCACTTTCAGAGTGTTTTAAAACCATTTTTCAATTATTTGGGACAAGTCCTCGATTGATCATCACATACCACCGAGGTCCAAGCGGTAAGGAAAAGAAGATGAATCGTGCGATCAAGCGGATTTTTGAGAAAACGATTGATCAATCTCTCAAGGATTGGTCAATCAAGCTCGATCGAGGCCCTTTGATTCTTTCGAACTGCCTTCAAGACTCCTATCGAGCGGCACTTCACCTTGTTCACTAGTTTATGGCAAGGCTTGTCATTTACCAATGAAGCTTGAGCATAAGCCATTCTGGACGATGAAGCTACTAAATATGGATGCTAGTCTTCCGGCTTTAGAAAGAAAGTACCAACTACTAGGTGTTGGAGGAGAACGAGGTTCCATGCATACAAAAGTGCACGATTATACAAGGACAAAGATAATGATGCTAAGGCGGTGGGAAACATCATGCAATGCCTTTTGACACATTTCCACGCCCCTCACTCGGTCATACGCATTCGGGGTACTCACTTTCGAGTGTTTTAAAACCAGTTTTCAATTATTTGGGACAAGTCCTCGATTGATCATCACATACCACCGAGGTCCAAGCGGTAAGGAAAAGAAGATGAATCGTGCGATCAAGCGGATTTTTGAGAAAACGATTGATCAATCTCTCAAGGATTGGTCAATCAAGCTCGATCGAGGCCCTTTGATTCTTTCGAACTGCCTTCAAGACTCCTATCGAGCGGCACTTCACCTTGTTCACTAGTTTATGGCAAGGCTTGTCATTTACCAATGAAGCTTGAGCATAAGCCATTCTGGACGATGAAGCTACTAAATATGGATGCTAGTCTTCCGGCTTTAGAAAGAAAGTACCAACTACTAGTGTTGGAGGAGAACGAGGTTCCATGCATACAAAAGTGCACGATTATACAAGGACAAAGATAATGATGCTAAGGCGGTGGGAAACATCATGCAATGCCTTTTGACACATTTCCACGCCCCTCACTCGGTCATACGCATTCGGGGTACTCACTTTCGAGTGTTTTCAAACCATTTTTCAAATTATTTGGGACAAGTCCTCGATTGATCATCACATACCACCGAGGTCCAAGCGGTAAGGAAAAGAAGATGAATCGTGCGATCAAGCGGATTTTTGAGAAAACGATTGATCAATCTCTCAAGGATTGGTCAATCAAGCTCGATCGAGGCCCTTTGATTCTTTCGAACTGCCTTCAAGACTCCTATCGAGCGTCACTTCACCTTGTTCACTAGTTTATGGCAAGGCTTGTCATTTACCAATGAAGCTTGAGCATAAGCCATTATGGACGATGAAGCTACTAAATATGGATGCTAGTCTTCCGGCTTTAGAAAGAAAGTACCAACTACTAGTGTTGGAGGAGAACGAGGTTCCATGCATACAAAAGTGCACGATTATACAAGGACAAAGATAATGATGCTAAGGCGGTGGGAAACATCATGCAATGCCTTTTGACACATTTCCACGCCCCTCACTCGGTCATACGCATTCGGGGTACTCACTTTCGAGTGTTTTCAAACCATTTTTCAATTATTTGGGACAAGTCCTCGATTGATCATCACATACCACCGAGGTCCAAGCGGTAAGGAAAAGAAGATGAATCGTGCGATCAAGCGGATTTTTGAGAAAACGATTGATCAATCTCTCAAGGATTGGTCAATCAAGCTCGATCGAGGCCCTTTGATTCTTTCGAACTGCCTTCAAGACTCCTATCGAGCGTCACTTCACCTTGTTCACTAGTTTATGGCAAGGCTTGTCATTTACCAATGAAGCTTGAGCATAAGCCATTATGGACGATGAAGCTACTAAATATGGATGCTAGTCTTCCGGCTTTAGAAAGAAAGTACCAACTACTAGTGTTGGAGGAGAACGGGTTCCATGCATACAAAAGTGCACGATTATACAAGGACAAAGATAATGATGCTAAGGCGGTGGGAAACATCATGCAATGCCTTTTGACACATTTCCACGCCCCTCACTCGGTCATACGCATTCGGGGTACTCACTTTCGAGTGTTTTCAAACCATTTTTCAATTATTTGGGACAAGTCCTCGATTGATCATCACATACCACCGAGGTCCAAGCGGTAAGGAAAAGAAGATGAATCGTGCGATCAAGCGGATTTTTGAGAAAACGATTGATCAATCTCTCAAGGATTGGTCAATCAAGCTCGATCGAGGCCCTTTGATTCTTTCGAACTGCCTTCAAGACTCCTATCGAGCGGCACTTCACCTTGTTCACTAGTTTATGGCAAGGCTTGTCATTTACCAATGAAGCTTGAGCATAAGCCATTCTGGACGATGAAGCTACTAAATATGGATGCTAGTCTTCCGGCTTTAGAAAGAAAGTACCAACTACTGGTGTTGGAGGAGAACAGGTTCCATGCATACAAAAGTGCACGATTATACAAGGACAAAGATAATGATGCTAAGGCGGTGGGAAACATCATGCAATGCCTTTTGACACATTTCCACGCCCCTCACTCAGTCATACGCATTCGGGGTACTCACTTTCGAGTGTTTTCAAACCATTTTTCAATTATTTGGGACAAGTCCTCGATTGATCATCACATACCACCGAGGTCCAAGCGGTAAGGAAAAGAAGATGAATCGTGCGATCAAGCGGATTTTTGAGAAAACGATTGATCAATCTCTCAAGGATTGGTCAATCAAGCTCGATCGAGGCCCTTTGATTCTTTCGAACTGCCTTCAAGACTCCTATCGAGCGTCACTTCACCTTGTTCACTAGTTTATGGCAAGGCTTGTCATTTACCAATGAAGCTTGAGCATAAGCCATTATGGACGATGAAGCTACTAAATATGGATGCTAGTCTTCCGGCTTTAGAAAGAAAGTACCAACTACTAGTGTTGGAGGAGTACGAGGTTCCATGCATACAAAAGTGCACGATTATACAAGGACAAAGATAATGGTGCTAAGGTGGTGGGAAACATCATGCAATGCCTTTTGACACATTTCCACGCTCCTCACTCAGTCATACGCATTCGGGGTACTCACTTTCAGAGTGTTTTCAAACCAGTTTTCAATTATTTGGGACAAGTCCTCGATTGATCATCATATACCACCAAGGTCCAAGCGGTAAGGAAAAGAAGATGAATCGTGCGATCAAGCGGATTTTTGAGAAAACGATTGATCAATCTCTCAAGGATTGGTCAATCAAGCTAGATCGAGGCCCTTTGATTCTTTCGAACGCCTTCAAGACTCCTATCGAGCGGCACTTCACCTTGTTCACTAGTTTATGGCAAGGCTTGTCATTTACCAATGAAGCTTGAGCATAAGCCATTATGGACGATGAAGCTACTAAATATGGATGCTAGTCTTCCGGCTTTAGAAAGAAAGTACCAACTACTAGTGTTGGAGGAGAACGAGTTCCATGCATACAAAAGTGCACGATTATACAAGGACAAAGATAATGATGCTAAGGCGGTGGGAAACATCATGCAATGCATTTTGACACATTTCCACGCTCCTCGCTCAGTCATACGCATTCGGGGTACTCACTTTCAGAGTGTTTTCAAACCATTTTTCCAATTATTTGGGACAAGTCCTCGATTGATCATCACATACCACCGAGGTCCAAGCGGTAAGGAAAAGAAGATGAATCGTGCGATCAAGCGGATTTTTGAGAAAACGATTGATCAATCTCTCAAGGATTGGTCAATCAAGCTCGATCGAGGCCCTTTGATTCTTTCGAACTGCCTTCAAGACTCCTATCGAGCGGCACTTCACCTTGTTCACTAGTTTATGGCAAGGCTTGTCATTTACCAGTGAAGCTTGAGCATAAGCCATTATGGACGATGAAGCTACTAAATATGGATGCTAGTCTTCCGGCTTTAGAAAGAAAGTACCAACTACTAGTGTTGGAGGAGTACAGGTTCCATGCATACAAAAGTGCACGATTATACAAGGACAAAGATAATGATGCTAAGGCGGTGGGAAACATCATGCAATGCCTTTTGACACATTTCCACGCCCCTCACTCAGTCATACGCATTTGGGGTACTCACTTTCGAGTGTTTTCAAACCATTTTTCAAATTATTTGGGAGAAGTCCTCGATTGATCATCACATACCACCAAGGTCCAAGCGGTAAGGAAAAGAAGATGAATCGTGCGATCAAGCGGATTTTTGAGAAAACGATTGATCAATCTCTCAAGGATTGGTCAATCAAGCTCGATCGAGGCCCTTTGATTCTTTCGAACTGCCTTCAAGACTCCTATCGAGCGGCACTTCACCTTGTTCACTAGTTTATGGCAAGGCTTGTCATTTACCAATGAAGCTTGAGCATAAGCCATTCTGGACGATGAAGCTACTAAATATGGATGCTAGTCTTCCGGCTTTAGAAAGAAAGTACCAACTACTAGTGTTGGAGGAGTACAAGTTCCATGCATACAAAAGTGCACGATTATACAAGGACAAAGATAATGATGCTAAGGCGGTGGGAAACATCATGCAATGCCTTTTGACACATTTCCACGCCCCTCACTCGGTCATACGCATTCGGGGTACTCACTTTCGAGTGTTTTCAAACCATTTTCCAATTATTTGGGACAAGTCCTCGATTGATCATCACATACCACCAAGGTCCAAGCGGTAAGGAAAAGAAGATGAATCGTGCGATCAAGCGGATTTTTGAGAAAACGATTGATCAATCTCTAAAGGATTGGTCAATCAAGCTCGATCGAGGCCCTTTGATTCTTTCGAACTGCCTTCAAGACTCCTATCGAGCGGCACTTCACCTTGTTCACTAGTTTATGGCAAGGCTTGTCATTTACCAATGAAGCTTGAGCATAAGCCATTATGGACGATGAAGCTACTAAATATGGATGCTAGTCTTCCGGCTTTAGAAAGAAAGTACCAACTACTGGTGTTGGAGGAGAACAGGTTCCATGCACACAAAAGTGCACGATTATACAAGGACAAAGATAATGATGCTAAGGCGGTGGGAAACATCATGCAATGCCTTTTGACACATTTCCACGCCCCTCACTCAGTCATACGCATTCGGGGTACTCACTTTCAGAGTGTTTTCAAACCATTTTTCCAATTATTTGGGACAAGTCCTCGATTGATCATCATATACCACCAAGGTCCAAGCGGTAAGGAAAAGAAGATGAATCGTGCGATCAAGCGGATTTTTGAGAAAACGATTGATCAATCTCTCAAGGATTGGTCAATCAAGCTCGATCGAGGCCCTTTGATTCTTTCGAACTGCCTTCAAGACTCCTATCGAGCGGCACTTCACCTTGTTCACTAGTTTATGGCAAGGCTTGTCATTTACCAATGAAGCTTGAGCATAAGCCATTATGGACGATGAAGCTACTAAATATGGATGCTAGTCTTCCAGCTTTAGAAAGAAAGTACCAACTACTGGTGTTGGAGGAGAACAGGTTCCATGCATACAAAAGTGCACGATTATACAAGGACAAAGATAATGATGCTAAGGCGGTGGGAAACATCATGCAATGCCTTTTGACACATTTCCACGCCCCTCACTCAGTCATACGCATTCGGGGTACTCACTTTCAGAGTGTTTTCAAACCATTTTTCCAATTATTTGGGACAAGTCCTCGATTGATCATCACATACCACCAAGGTCCAAGCGGTAAGGAAAAGAAGATGAATCGTGCGATCAAGCGGATTTTTGAGAAAACGATTGATCAATCTCTAAAGGATTGGTCAATCAAGCTCGATCGAGGCCCTTTGATTCTTTCGAACTGCCTTCAAGACTCCTATCGAGCGGCACTTCACCTTGTTCACTAGTTTATGGCAAGGCTTGTCATTTACCAATGAAGCTTGAGCATAAGCCATTCTGGACGATGAAGCTACTAAATATGGATGCTAGTCTTCCGGCTTTAGAAAGAAAGTACCAACTACTGCTGTTGGAGGAGTACAAGTTCCATGCATACAAAAGTGCACGATTATACAAGGACAAAGATAATGATGCTAAGGCGGTGGGAAACATCATGCAATGCCGTTTGACACATTTCCACGCCCCTCACTCAGTCATACGCATTCGGGGTACTCACTTTCGAGTGTTTTCAAACCATTTTCCAATTATTTGGGACAAGTCCTCGATTGATCATCACATACCACCAAGGTCCAAGCGGTAAGGAAAAGAAGATGAATCGTGCGATCAAGCGGATTTTTGAGAAAACGATTGATCAATCTCTAAAGGATTGGTCAATCAAGCTCGATCGAGGCCCTTTGATTCTTTCGAAATGCCTTCAAGACTCCTATCGAGCGGCACTTCACCTTGTTCACTAGTTTATGGCAAGGCTTGTCATTTACCAATGAAGCTTGAGCATAAGCCATTATGGACGATGAAGCTACTAAATATGGATGCTAGTCTTCCGGCTTTAGAAAGAAAGTACCAACTACTAGTGTTGGAGGAGTACAAGTTCCATGCATACAAAAGTGCACGATTATACAAGGACAAAGATAATGATGCTAAGGCGGTGGGAAACTTCATGCAATGCCTTTTGACACATTTCCACGCCCCTCACTCGATCATACGCATTCGGGGTACTCACTTTCAGAGTGTTTTCAAACCAGTTTTCCAATTATTTGGGACAAGTCCTCGATTGATCATCACATACCACCGAGGTCCAAGCGGTAAGGAAAAGAAGATGAATCGTGCGATCAAGCGGATTTTTGAGAAAACGATTGATCAATCTCTAAAGGATTGGTCAATCAAGCTCGATCGAGGCCCTTTGATTCTTTCGAACTGCCTTCAAGACTCCTATCGAGCGGCACTTCACCTTGTTCACTAGTTTATGGCAAGGCTTGTCATTTACCAATGAAGCTTGAGCATAAGCCATTCTGGACGATGAAGCTACTAAATATGGATGCTAGTCTTCCGGCTTTAGAAAGAAAGTACCAACTACTAGTGTTGGAGGAGTACAAGTTCCATGCATACAAAAGTGCACGATTATACAAGGACAAAGATAATGATGCTAAGGCGGTGGGAAACTTCATGCAATGCCTTTTGACACATTTCCACGCCCCTCACTCGGTCATACGCATTCGGGGTACTCACTTTCGAGTGTTTTCAAACCATTTTTCCAATTATTTGGGACAAGTCCTCGATTGATCATCACATACCACCAAGGTCCAAGCGGTAAGGAAAAGAAGATGAATCGTGCGATCAAGCGGATTTTTGAGAAAACGATTGATCAATCTCTAAAGGATTGGTCAATCAAGCTCGATCGAGGCCCTTTGATTCTTTCGAACTGCCTTCAAGACTCCTATCGAGCGGCACTTCACCTTGTTCACTAGTTTATGGCAAGGCTTGTCATTTACCAAGTGAAGCTTGAGCATAAGCCATTATGGACGATGAAGCTACTAAATATGGATGCTAGTCTTCCGGCTTTAGAAAGAAAGTACCAACTACTAGTGTTGGAGGAGTACAAGTTCCATGCATACAAAAGTGCACGATTATACAAGGACAAAGATAATGATGCTAAGGCGGTGGGAAACTTCATGCAATGCCTTTTGACACATTTCCACGCCCCTCACTCGGTCATACGCATTCGGGGTACTCACTTTCGAGTGTTTTCAAACCATTTTTCCAATTATTTGGGACAAGTCCTCGATTGATCATCACATACCACCGAGGTCCAAGCGGTAAGGAAAAGAAGATGAATCGTGCGATCAAGCGGATTTTTGAGAAAACGATTGATCAATCTCTAAAGGATTGGTCAATCAAGCTCGATCGAGGCCCTTTGATTCTTTCGAAATGCCTTCAAGACTCCTATCGAGCGGCACTTCACCTTGTTCACTAGTTTATGGCAAGGCTTGTCATTTACCAAGTGAAGCTTGAGCATAAGCCATTATGGACGATGAAGCTACTAAATATGGATGCTAGTCTTCCAGCTTTAGAAAGAAAGTACCAACTACTAGGTGTTGGAGGAGTACAAGTTCCATGCATACAAAAGTGCACGATTATACAAGGACAAAGATAATGATGCTAAGGCGGTGGGAAACTTCATGCAATGCCTTTTGACACATTTCCACGCCCCTCACTCGGTCATACGCATTCGGGGTACTCACTTTCGCGAGTGTTTTCAAACCAGTTTTCCAATTATTTGGGACAAGTCCTCGATTGATCATCACATACCACCAAGGTCCAAGCGGTAAGGAAAAGAAGATGAATCGTGCGATCAAGCGGATTTTTGAGAAAACGATTGATCAATCTCTAAAGGATTGGTCAATCAAGCTCGATCGAGGCCCTTTGATTCTTTCGAACTGCCTTCAAGACTCCTATCGAGCGGCACTTCACCTTGTTCACTAGTTTATGGCAAGGCTTGTCATTTACCAATGAAGCTTGAGCATAAGCCATTATGGACGATGAAGCTACTAAATATGGATGCTAGTCTTCCAGCTTTAGAAAGAAAGTACCAACTACTGGTGTTGGAGGAGTACAAGTTCCATGCATACAAAAGTGCACGATTATACAAGGACAAAGATAATGATGCTAAGGCGGTGGGAAACTTCATGCAATGCCTTTTGACACATTTCCACGCCCCTCACCCAGTCATACGCATTCGGGGTACTCACTTTCGAGTGTTTTCAAACCATTTTTCCAATTATTTGGGACAAGTCCTCGATTGATCATCACATACCACCAAGGTCCAAGCGGTAAGGAAAAGAAGATGAATCGTGCGATCAAGCGGATTTTTGAGAAAACGATTGATCAATCTCTAAAGGATTGGTCAATCAAGCTCGATCGAGGCCCTTTGATTCTTTCGAAATGCCTTCAAGACTCCTATCGAGCGGCACTTCACCTTGTTCACTAGTTTATGGCAAGGCTTGTCATTTACCAGTGAAGCTTGAGCATAAGCCATTATGGACGATGAAGCTACTAAATATGGATGCTAGTCTTCCAGCTTTAGAAAGAAAGTACCAACTACTAGTGTTGGGGGAGTACAAGTTCCATGCATACAAAAGTGCACGATTATACAAGGACAAAGATAATGATGCTAAGGCGGTGGGAAACTTCATGCAATGCCTTTTGACACATTTCCACGCCCCTCACTCGGTCATACGCATTCGGGGTACTCACTTTCGAGTGTTTTCAAACCATTTTTCCAATTATTTGGGACAAGTCCTCGATTGATCATCACATACCACCAAGGTCCAAGCGGTAAGGAAAAGAAGATGAATCGTGCGATCAAGCGGATTTTTGAGAAAACGATTGATCAATCTCTAAAGGATTGGTCAATCAAGCTCGATCGAGGCCCTTTGATTCTTTCGAACTGCCTTCAAGACTCCTATCGAGCGGCACTTCACCTTGTTCACTAGTTTATGGCAAGGCTTGTCATTTACCAATGAAGCTTGAGCATAAGCCATTATGGACGATGAAGCTACTAAATATGGATGCTAGTCTTCCAGCTTTAGAAAGAAAGTACCAACTACTGGTGTTGGAGGAGTACAAGTTCCATGCATACAAAAGTGCACGATTATACAAGGACAAAGATAATGATGCTAAGGCGGTGGGAAACTTCATGCAATGCCTTTTGACACATTTCCACGCCCCTCACTCAGTCATACGCATTCGGGGTACTCACTTTCAGAGTGTTTTAAAACCAATTTTTTAATTATTTGGGACAAGTCCTCGATTGATCATCACATACCACCAAGGTCCAAGCGGTAAGGAAAAGAAGATGAATCGTGCGATCAAGCGGATTTTTGAGAAAACGATTGATCAATCTCTAAAGGATTGGTCAATCAAGCTCGATCGAGGCCCTTTGATTCTTTCGAAATGCCTTCAAGACTCCTATCGAGCGGCACTTCACCTTGTTCACTAGTTTATGGCAAGGCTTGTCATTTACAAGTGAAGCTTGAGCATAAGCCATTATGGACGATGAAGCTACTAAATATGGATGCTAGTCTTCCAGCTTTAGAAAGAAAGTACCAACTACTGGTGTTGGAGGAGTACAAGTTCCATGCATACAAAAGTGCACGATTATACAAGGACAAAGATAATGATGCTAAGGCGGTGGGAAACTTCATGCAATGCCTTTTGACACATTTCCACGCCCCTCACTCGGTCATACGCATTCGGGGTACTCACTTTCGAGTGTTTTCAAACCATTTTCCAATTATTTGGGACAAGTCCTCGATTGATCATCACATACCACCAAGGTCCAAGCGGTAAGGAAAAGAAGATGAATCGTGCGATCAAGCGGATTTTTGAGAAAACGATTGATCAATCTCTAAAGGATTGGTCAATCAAGCTCGATCGAGGCCCTTTGATTCTTTCGAACTGCCTTCAAGACTCCTATCGAGCGGCACTTCACCTTGTTCACTAGTTTATGGCAAGGCTTGTCATTTACCAAGTGAAGCTTGAGCATAAGCCATTATGGACGATGAAGCTACTAAATATGGATGCTAGTCTTCCAGCTTTAGAAAGAAAGTACCAACTACTGGTGTTGGAGGAGTACAAGTTCCATGCATACAAAAGTGCACGATTATACAAGGACAAAGATAATGATGCTAAGGCGGTGGGAAACTTCATGCAATGCCTTTTGACACATTTCCACGCCCCTCACTCAGTCATACGCATTCGGGGTACTCACTTGCAGAGTGTTTTCAAACCAGTTTTCCAATTATTTGGGACAAGTCCTCGATTGATCATCACATACCACCAAGGTCCAAGCGGTAAGGAAAAGAAGATGAATCGTGCGATCAAGCGGATTTTTGAGAAAACGATTGATCAATCTCTAAAGGATTGGTCAATCAAGCTCGATCGAGGCCCTTTGATTCTTTCGAAATGCCTTCAAGACTCCTATCGAGCGGCACTTCACCTTGTTCACTAGTTTATGGCAAGGCTTGTCATTTACCAAGTGAAGCTTGAGCATAAGCCATTATGGACGATGAAGCTACTAAATATGGATGCTAGTCTTCCAGCTTTAGAAAGAAAGTACCAACTACTAGTGTTGGGGGAGTACAAGTTCCATGCATACAAAAGTGCACGATTATACAAGGACAAAGATAATGATGCTAAGGCGGTGGGAAACTTCATGCAATGCCTTTTGACACATTTCCACGCCCCTCACTCAGTCATACTCATTCGGGGTACTCACTTTCACAGTGTTTTCAAACCATTTTTCCAATTATTTGGGACAAGTCCTCGATTGATCATCACATACCACCAAGGTCCAAGCGGTAAGGAAAAGAAGATGAATCGTGCGATCAAGCGGATTTTTGAGAAAACGATTGATCAATCTCTAAAGGATTGGTCAATCAAGCTCGATCGAGGCCCTTTGATTCTTTCGAACTGCCTTCAAGACTCCTATCGAGCGGCACTTCACCTTGTTCACTAGTTTATGGCAAGGCTTGTCATTTACCAGTGAAGCTTGAGCATAAGCCATTATGGACGATGAAGCTACTAAATATGGATGCTAGTCTTCCAGCTTTAGAAAGAAAGTACCAACTACTAGTGTTGGGGGAGTACAAGTTCCATGCATACAAAAGTGCACGATTATACAAGGACAAAGATAATGATGCTAAGGCGGTGGGAAACTTCATGCAATGCCTTTTGACACATTTCCACGCCCCTCACTCGGTCATACGCATTCGGGGTACTCACTTTCGAGTGTTTTCAAACCATTTTCCAATTATTTGGGACAAGTCCTCGATTGATCATCACATACCACCGAGGTCCAAGCGGTAAGGAAAAGAAGATGAATCGTGCGATCAAGCGGATTTTTGAGAAAACGATTGATCAATCTCTAAAGGATTGGTCAATCAAGCTCGATCGAGGCCCTTTGATTCTTTCGAACTGCCTTCAAGACTCCTATCGAGCGGCACTTCACCTTGTTCACTAGTTTATGGCAAGGCTTGTCATTTACCAATGAAGCTTGAGCATAAGCCATTATGGACGATGAAGCTACTAAATATGGATGCTAGTCTTCCAGCTTTAGAAAGAAAGTACCAACTACTAGTGTTGGAGGAGTACGAGTTCCATGCATACAAAAGTGCACGATTATACAAAGACAAAGATAATGATTCTAAGGCGGTGGGAAACTTCATGCAATGCCTTTTGACACATTTCCACGCCCCTCACTCGATCATACGCATTCGGGGTACTCACTTTCGAGTGTTTTCAAACCATTTTTCCAATTATTTGGGACAAGTCTTCGATTGATCATCACATACCACCAAGGTCCAAGCGGTAAGGAAAAGAAGATGAATCGTGCGATCAAGCGGATTTTTGAGAAAACGATTGATCAATCTCTAAAGGATTGGTCAATCAAGCTCGATCGAGGCCCTTTGATTCTTTCGAACTGCCTTCAAGACTCCTATCGAGCGGCACTTCACCTTGTTCACTAGTTTATGGCAAGGCTTGTCATTTACCAATGAAGCTTGAGCATAAGCCATTATGGACGATGAAGCTACTAAATATGGATGCTAGTCTTCCAGCTTTAGAAAGAAAGTACCAACTACTGGTGTTGGAGGAGTACAAGTTCCATGCATACAAAAGTGCACGATTATACAAGGACAAAGATAATGATGCTAAGGCGGTGGGAAACTTCATGCAATGCCTTTTGACACATTTCCACGCCCCTCACTCAGTCATACGCATTCGGGGTACTCACTTTCGAGTGTTTTCAAACCAGTTTTCCAATTATTTGGGACAAGTCCTCGATTGATCATCACATACCACCGAGGTCCAAGCGGTAAGGAAAAGAAGATGAATCGTGCGATCAAGCGGATTTTTGAGAAAACGATTGATCAATCTCTAAAGGATTGGTCAATCAAGCTCGATCGAGGCCCTTTGATTCTTTCGAACTGCCTTCAAGACTCCTATCGAGCGGCACTTCACCTTGTTCACTAGTTTATGGCAAGGCTTGTCATTTACCAAGTGAAGCTTGAGCATAAGCCATTATGGACGATGAAGCTACTAAATATGGATGCTAGTCTTCCAGCTTTAGAAAGAAAGTACCAACTACTAGTGTTGGGGGAGTACAAGTTCCATGCATACAAAAGTGCACGATTATACAAGGACAAAGATAATGATGCTAAGGCGGTGGGAAACTTCATGCAATGCCTTTTGACACATTTCCACGCCCCTCACTCGGTCATACGCATTCGGGGTACTCACTTTGCGAGTGTTTTCAAACCAGTTTTTCCAATTATTTGGGACAAGTCCTCGATTGATCATCACATACCACCAAGGTCCAAGCGGTAAGGAAAAGAAGATGAATCGTGCGATCAAGCGGATTTTTGAGAAAACGATTGATCAATCTCTAAAGGATTGGTCAATCAAGCTCGATCGAGGCCCTTTGATTCTTTCGAACTGCCTTCAAGACTCCTATCGAGCGGCACTTCACCTTGTTCACTAGTTTATGGCAAGGCTTGTCATTTACCAATGAAGCTTGAGCATAAGCCATTATGGACGATGAAGCTACTAAATATGGATGCTAGTCTTCCAGCTTTAGAAAGAAAGTACCAACTACTGGTGTTGGAGGAGTACAAGTTCCATGCATACAAAAGTGCACGATTATACAAGGACAAAGATAATGATGCTAAGGCGGTGGGAAACTTCATGCAATGCCTTTTGACACATTTCCACGCCCCTCACCCAGTCATACGCATTCGGGGTACTCACTTTCGCAGTGTTTTCAAACCAGCTTTTCCAATTATTTGGGACAAGTCCTCGATTGATCATCACATACCACCGAGGTCCAAGCGGTAAGGAAAAGAAGATGAATCGTGCGATCAAGCGGATTTTTGAGAAAACGATTGATCAATCTCTAAAGGATTGGTCAATCAAGCTCGATCGAGGCCCTTTGATTCTTTCGAACCGCCTTCAAGACTCCTATCGAGCGGCACTTCACCTTGTTCACTAGTTTATGGCAAGGCTTGTCATTTACCATTGAAGCTTGAGCATAAGCCATTATGGACGATGAAGCTACTAAATATGGATGCTAGTCTTCCAGCTTTAGAAAGAAAGTACCAACTACTAGTGTTGGAGGAGTACAGGTTCCATGCATACAAAAGTGCACGATTATACAAGGACAAAGATAATGATGCTAAGGCGGTGGGAAACTTCATGCAATGCCTTTTGACACATTTCCACGCCCCTCACTCGCTCATACGCATTCGGGGTACTCACTTTCGAGTGTTTTCAAACCATTTTTCCAATTATTTGGGACAAGTCCTCGATTGATCATCACATACCACCAAGGTCCAAGCGGTAAGGAAAAGAAGATGAATCGTGCGATCAAGCGGATTTTTGAGAAAACGATTGATCAATCTCTAAAGGATTGGTCAATCAAGCTCGATCGAGGCCCTTTGATTCTTTCGAACTGCCTTCAAGACTCCTATCGAGCGGCACTTCACCTTGTTCACTAGTTTATGGCAAGGCTTGTCATTTACCAGTGAAGCTTGAGCATAAGCCATTATGGACGATGAAGCTACTAAATATGGATGCTAGTCTTCCAGCTTTAGAAAGAAAGTACCAACTACTGGTGTTGGAGGAGTACAAGTTCCATGCATACAAAAGTGCACGATTATACAAGGACAAAGATAATGATGCTAAGGCGGTGGGAAACTTCATGCAATGCCTTTTGACACATTTCCACGCCCCTCACCCAGTCATACGCATTCGGGGTACTCACTTTCGAGTGTTTTCAAACCATTTTTCCAATTATTTGGGACAAGTCCTCGATTGATCATCACATACCACCGAGGTCCAAGCGGTAAGGAAAAGAAGATGAATCGTGCGATCAAGCGGATTTTTGAGAAAACGATTGATCAATCTCTCAAGGATTGGTCAATCAAGCTCGATCGAGGCCCTTTGATTCTTTCGAACTGCCTTCAAGACTCCTATCGAGCGGCACTTCACCTTGTTCACTAGTTTATGGCAAGGCTTGTCATTTACCAATGAAGCTTGAGCATAAGCCATTATGGACGATGAAGCTACTAAATATGGATGCTAGTCTTCCAGCTTTAGAAAGAAAGTACCAACTACTAGTGTTGGGGGAGTACAAGTTCCATGCATACA
Source organism: Linum usitatissimum (assembly GCA_030674075.2). Lineage (NCBI taxonomy): Eukaryota > Viridiplantae > Streptophyta > Magnoliopsida > Malpighiales > Linaceae > Linum > Linum usitatissimum. Next base: position 25,309 of record JAUJYP020000999.1, on the reverse strand, counting down.
AAAGTGCACGATTATACAAGGACAAAGATAATGATGCTAAGGCGGTGGGAAACTTCATGCAATGCCTTTTGACACATTTCCACGCCCCTCACTCGGTCATACGCATTCGGGGTACTCACTTTCGCAGTGTTTTCAAACCACTTTTCCAATTATTTGGGACAAGTCCTCGATTGATCATCACATACCACCGAGGTCCAAGCGGTAAGGAAAAGAAGATGAATCGTGCGATCAAGCGGATTTTTGAGAAAACGATTGATCAATCTCTCAAGGATTGGTCAATCAAGCTCGATCGAGGCCCTTTGATTCTTTCGAACTGCCTTCAAGACTCCTATCGAGCGGCACTTCACCTTGTTCACTAGTTTATGGCAAGGCTTGTCATTTACCAAGTGAAGCTTGAGCATAAGCCATTATGGACGATGAAGCTACTAAATATGGATGCTAGTCTTCCAGCTTTAGAAAGAAAGTACCAACTACTAGTGTTGGGGGAGTACAAGTTCCATGCATACAAAAGTGCACGATTATACAAGGACAAAGATAATGATGCTAAGGCGGTGGGAAACTTCATGCAATGCCTTTTGACACATTTCCACGCCCCTCACTCAGTCATACGCATTCGGGGTACTCACTTTCGAGTGTTTTCAAACCAGTTTTCCAATTATTTGGGACAAGTCCTCGATTGATCATCACATACCACCGAGGTCCAAGCGGTAAGGAAAAGAAGATGAATCGTGCGATCAAGCGGATTTTTGAGAAAACGATTGATCAATCTCTAAAGGATTGGTCAATCAAGCTCGATCGAGGCCCTTTGATTCTTTCGAACCGCCTTCAAGACTCCTATCGAGCGGCACTTCACCTTGTTCACTAGTTTATGGCAAGGCTTGTCATTTACCAAGTGAAGCTTGAGCATAAGCCATTATGGACGATGAAGCTACTAAATATGGATGCTAGTCTTCCAGCTTTAGAAAGAAAGTACCAACTACTAGTGTTGGAGGAGTACAAGTTCCATGCATACAAAAGTGCACGATTATACAAGGACAAAGATAATGATGCTAAGGCGGTGGGAAACTTCATGCAATGCCTTTTGACACATTTCCACGCCCCTCACTCGCTCATACGCATTCGGGGTACTCACTTTCGCAGTGTTTTCAAACCATTTTTCCAATTATTTGGGACAAGTCCTCGATTGATCATCACATACCACCGAGGTCCAAGCGGTAAGGAAAAGAAGATGAATCGTGCGATCAAGCGGATTTTTGAGAAAACGATTGATCAATCTCTCAAGGATTGGTCAATCAAGCTCGATCGAGGCCCTTTGATTCTTTCGAACTGCCTTCAAGACTCCTATCGAGCGGCACTTCACCTTGTTCACTAGTTTATGGCAAGGCTTGTCATTTACCAAGTGAAGCTTGAGCATAAGCCATTATGGACGATGAAGCTACTAAATATGGATGCTAGTCTTCCAGCTTTAGAAAGAAAGTACCAACTACTAGTGTTGGGGGAGTACAAGTTCCATGCATACAAAAGTGCACGATTATACAAGGACAAAGATAATGATGCTAAGGCGGTGGGAAACTTCATGCAATGCCTTTTGACACATTTCCACGCCCCTCACTCGCTCATACGCATTCGGGGTACTCACTTGCAGAGTGTTTTCAAACCAGTTTTCCAATTATTTGGGACAAGTCCTCGATTGATCATCACATACCACCGAGGTCCAAGCGGTAAGGAAAAGAAGATGAATCGTGCGATCAAGCGGATTTTTGAGAAAACGATTGATCAATCTCTAAAGGATTGGTCAATCAAGCTCGATCGAGGCCCTTTGATTCTTTCGAACCGCCTTCAAGACTCCTATCGAGCGGCACTTCACCTTGTTCACTAGTTTATGGCAAGGCTTGTCATTTACCAATGAAGCTTGAGCATAAGCCATTATGGACGATGAAGCTACTAAATATGGATGCTAGTCTTCCAGCTTTAGAAAGAAAGTACCAACTACTAGTGTTGGGGGAGTACAAGTTCCATGCATACAAAAGTGCACGATTATACAAGGACAAAGATAATGATGCTAAGGCGGTGGGAAACTTCATGCAATGCCTTTTGACACATTTCCACGCCCCTCACTCAGTCATACTCATTCGGGGTACTCACTTTCACAGTGTTTTCAAACCATTTTTCCAATTATTTGGGACAAGTCCTCGATTGATCATCACATACCACCGAGGTCCAAGCGGTAAGGAAAAGAAGATGAATCGTGCGATCAAGCGGATTTTTGAGAAAACGATTGATCAATCTCTAAAGGATTGGTCAATCAAGCTCGATCGAGGCCCTTTGATTCTTTCGAACCGCCTTCAAGACTCCTATCGAGCGGCACTTCACCTTGTTCACTAGTTTATGGCAAGGCTTGTCATTTACCAGTGAAGCTTGAGCATAAGCCATTATGGACGATGAAGCTACTAAATATGGATGCTAGTCTTCCAGCTTTAGAAAGAAAGTACCAACTACTAGTGTTGGGGGAGTACAAGTTCCATGCATACAAAAGTGCACGATTATACAAGGACAAAGATAATGATGCTAAGGCGGTGGGAAACTTCATGCAATGCCTTTTGACACATTTCCACGCCCCTCACTTACTCATACGCATTCGGGGTACTCACTTTCGAGTGTTTTCAAACCAGTTTTCCAATTATTTGGGACAAGTCCTCGATTGATCATCACATACCACCGAGGTCCAAGCGGTAAGGAAAAGAAGATGAATCGTGCGATCAAGCGGATTTTTGAGAAAACGATTGATCAATCTCTAAAGGATTGGTCAATCAAGCTCGATCGAGGCCCTTTGATTCTTTCGAACTGCCTTCAAGACTCCTATCGAGCGGCACTTCACCTTGTTCACTAGTTTATGGCAAGGCTTGTCATTTACCAATGAAGCTTGAGCATAAGCCATTATGGACGATGAAGCTACTAAATATGGATGCTAGTCTTCCAGCTTTAGAAAGAAAGTACCAACTACTAGTGTTGGGGGAGTACAAGTTCCATGCATACAAAAGTGCACGATTATACAAGGACAAAGATAATGATGCTAAGGCGGTGGGAAACTTCATGCAATGCCTTTTGACACATTTCCACGCCCCTCACTCGCTCATACGCATTCGGGGTACTCACTTTCGCAGTGTTTTCAAACCAGCTTTTCCAATTATTTGGGACAAGTCCTCGATTGATCATCACATACCACCGAGGTCCAAGCGGTAAGGAAAAGAAGATGAATCGTGCGATCAAGCGGATTTTTGAGAAAACGATTGATCAATCTCTAAAGGATTGGTCAATCAAGCTCGATCGAGGCCCTTTGATTCTTTCGAACTGCCTTCAAGACTCCTATCGAGCGGCACTTCACCTTGTTCACTAGTTTATGGCAAGGCTTGTCATTTACCAAGTGAAGCTTGAGCATAAGCCATTATGGACGATGAAGCTACTAAATATGGATGCTAGTCTTCCAGCTTTAGAAAGAAAGTACCAACTACTAGTGTTGGGGGAGTACAAGTTCCATGCATACAAAAGTGCACGATTATACAAGGACAAAGATAATGATGCTAAGGCGGTGGGAAACTTCATGCAATGCCTTTTGACACATTTCCACGCCCCTCACTCGCTCATACGCATTCGGGGTACTCACTTTCGAGTGTTTTCAAACCAGTTTTTCAATTATTTGGGACAAGTCCTCGATTGATCATCACATACCACCGAGGTCCAAGCGGTAAGGAAAAGAAGATGAATCGTGCGATCAAGCGGATTTTTGAGAAAACGATTGATCAATCTCTAAAGGATTGGTCAATCAAGCTCGATCGAGGCCCTTTGATTCTTTCGAACTGCCTTCAAGACTCCTATCGAGCGGCACTTCACCTTGTTCACTAGTTTATGGCAAGGCTTGTCATTTACCAATGAAGCTTGAGCATAAGCCATTATGGACGATGAAGCTACTAAATATGGATGCTAGTCTTCCAGCTTTAGAAAGAAAGTACCAACTACTAGTGTTGGGGGAGTACAAGTTCCATGCATACAAAAGTGCACGATTATACAAGGACAAAGATAATGATGCTAAGGCGGTGGGAAACTTCATGCAATGCCTTTTGACACATTTCCACGCCCCTCACTCAGTCATACGCATTCGGGGTACTCACTTTCGAGTGTTTTCAAACCAGTTTTCCAATTATTTGGGACAAGTCCTCGATTGATCATCACATACCACCGAGGTCCAAGCGGTAAGGAAAAGAAGATGAATCGTGCGATCAAGCGGATTTTTGAGAAAACGATTGATCAATCTCTAAAGGATTGGTCAATCAAGCTCGATCGAGGCCCTTTGATTCTTTCGAACTGCCTTCAAGACTCCTATCGAGCGGCACTTCACCTTGTTCACTAGTTTATGGCAAGGCTTGTCATTTACCAATGAAGCTTGAGCATAAGCCATTATGGACGATGAAGCTACTAAATATGGATGCTAGTCTTCCAGCTTTAGAAAGAAAGTACCAACTACTAGTGTTGGGGGAGTACAAGTTCCATGCATACAAAAGTGCACGATTATACAAGGACAAAGATAATGATGCTAAGGCGGTGGGAAACTTCATGCAATGCCTTTTGACACATTTCCACGCCCCTCACTCGCTCATACGCATTCGGGGTACTCACTTTCGCAGTGTTTTCAAACCAGCTTTTCCAATTATTTGGGACAAGTCCTCGATTGATCATCACATACCACCGAGGTCCAAGCGGTAAGGAAAAGAAGATGAATCGTGCGATCAAGCGGATTTTTGAGAAAACGATTGATCAATCTCTAAAGGATTGGTCAATCAAGCTCGATCGAGGCCCTTTGATTCTTTCGAACCGCCTTCAAGACTCCTATCGAGCGGCACTTCACCTTGTTCACTAGTTTATGGCAAGGCTTGTCATTTACCAATGAAGCTTGAGCATAAGCCATTATGGACGATGAAGCTACTAAATATGGATGCTAGTCTTCCAGCTTTAGAAAGAAAGTACCAACTACTAGTGTTGGAGGAGTACAAGTTCCATGCATACAAAAGTGCACGATTATACAAGGACAAAGATAATGATGCTAAGGCGGTGGAAAACTTCATGCAATGCCTTTTGACACATTTCCACGCCCCTCACTTACTCATACGCATTCGGGGTACTCACTTTCGAGTGTTTTCAAACCAGTTTTCCAATTATTTGGGACAAGTCCTCGATTGATCATCACATACCACCGAGGTCCAAGCGGTAAGGAAAAGAAGATGAATCGTGCGATCAAGCGGATTTTTGAGAAAACGATTGATCAATCTCTAAAGGATTGGTCAATCAAGCTCGATCGAGGCCCTTTGATTCTTTCGAACTGCCTTCAAGACTCCTATCGAGCGGCACTTCACCTTGTTCACTAGTTTATGGCAAGGCTTGTCATTTACCAATGAAGCTTGAGCATAAGCCATTATGGACGATGAAGCTACTAAATATGGATGCTAGTCTTCCAGCTTTAGAAAGAAAGTACCAACTACTAGTGTTGGGGGAGTACAAGTTCCATGCATACAAAAGTGCACGATTATACAAGGACAAAGATAATGATGCTAAGGCGGTGGGAAACTTCATGCAATGCCTTTTGACACATTTCCACGCCCCTCACTCGCTCATACGCATTCGGGGTACTCACTTTCGCAGTGTTTTCAAACCATTTTCCAATTATTTGGGACAAGTCCTCGATTGATCATCACATACCACCGAGGTCCAAGCGGTAAGGAAAAGAAGATGAATCGTGCGATCAAGCGGATTTTTGAGAAAACGATTGATCAATCTCTAAAGGATTGGTCAATCAAGCTCGATCGAGGCCCTTTGATTCTTTCGAACCGCCTTCAAGACTCCTATCGAGCGGCACTTCACCTTGTTCACTAGTTTATGGCAAGGCTTGTCATTTACCATTGAAGCTTGAGCATAAGCCATTATGGACGATGAAGCTACTAAATATGGATGCTAGTCTTCCAGCTTTAGAAAGAAAGTACCAACTACTGGTGTTGGAGGAGTACAAGTTCCATGCATACAAAAGTGCACGATTATACAAGGACAAAGATAATGATGCTAAGGCGGTGGGAAACTTCATGCAATGCCTTTTGACACATTTCCACGCCCCTCACTCAGTCATACTCATTCGGGGTACTCACTTTCACAGTGTTTTCAAACCATTTTTCCAATTATTTGGGACAAGTCCTCGATTGATCATCACATACCACCGAGGTCCAAGCGGTAAGGAAAAGAAGATGAATCGTGCGATCAAGCGGATTTTTGAGAAAACGATTGATCAATCTCTCAAGGATTGGTCAATCAAGCTCGATCGAGGCCCTTTGATTCTTTCGAACTGCCTTCAAGACTCCTATCGAGCGGCACTTCACCTTGTTCACTAGTTTATGGCAAGGCTTGTCATTTACCAGTGAAGCTTGAGCATAAGCCATTATGGACGATGAAGCTACTAAATATGGATGCTAGTCTTCCAGCTTTAGAAAGAAAGTACCAACTACTAGTGTTGGGGGAGTACAAGTTCCATGCATACAAAAGTGCACGATTATACAAGGACAAAGATAATGATGCTAAGGCGGTGGGAAACTTCATGCAATGCCTTTTGACACATTTCCACGCCCCTCACTCGCTCATACGCATTCGGGGTACTCACTTTCGCAGTGTTTTCAAACCAGCTTTTCCAATTATTTGGGACAAGTCCTCGATTGATCATCACATACCACCGAGGTCCAAGCGGTAAGGAAAAGAAGATGAATCGTGCGATCAAGCGGATTTTTGAGAAAACGATTGATCAATCTCTAAAGGATTGGTCAATCAAGCTCGATCGAGGCCCTTTGATTCTTTCGAACTGCCTTCAAGACTCCTATCGAGCGGCACTTCACCTTGTTCACTAGTTTATGGCAAGGCTTGTCATTTACCAATGAAGCTTGAGCATAAGCCATTATGGACGATGAAGCTACTAAATATGGATGCTAGTCTTCCAGCTTTAGAAAGAAAGTACCAACTACTAGTGTTGGGGGAGTACAAGTTCCATGCATACAAAAGTGCACGATTATACAAGGACAAAGATAATGATGCTAAGGCGGTGGGAAACTTCATGCAATGCCTTTTGACACATTTCCACGCCCCTCACTCGCTCATACGCATTCGGGGTACTCACTTTCGAGTGTTTTCAAACCAGTTTTTCCAATTATTTGGGACAAGTCCTCGATTGATCATCACATACCACCGAGGTCCAAGCGGTAAGGAAAAGAAGATGAATCGTGCGATCAAGCGGATTTTTGAGAAAACGATTGATCAATCTCTAAAGGATTGGTCAATCAAGCTCGATCGAGGCCCTTTGATTCTTTCGAACCGCCTTCAAGACTCCTATCGAGCGGCACTTCACCTTGTTCACTAGTTTATGGCAAGGCTTGTCATTTACCAATGAAGCTTGAGCATAAGCCATTATGGACGATGAAGCTACTAAATATGGATGCTAGTCTTCCAGCTTTAGAAAGAAAGTACCAACTACTAGTGTTGGAGGAGTACAAGTTCCATGCATACAAAAGTGCACGATTATACAAGGACAAAGATAATGATGCTAAGGCGGTGGGAAACTTCATGCAATGCCTTTTGACACATTTCCACGCCCCTCACTCGCTCATACGCATTCGGGGTACTCACTTTCGAGTGTTTTCAAACCATTTTCCAATTATTTGGGACAAGTCCTCGATTGATCATCACATACCACCGAGGTCCAAGCGGTAAGGAAAAGAAGATGAATCGTGCGATCAAGCGGATTTTTGAGAAAACGATTGATCAATCTCTAAAGGATTGGTCAATCAAGCTCGATCGAGGCCCTTTGATTCTTTCGAACTGCCTTCAAGACTCCTATCGAGCGGCACTTCACCTTGTTCACTAGTTTATGGCAAGGCTTGTCATTTACCAATGAAGCTTGAGCATAAGCCATTATGGACGATGAAGCTACTAAATATGGATGCTAGTCTTCCAGCTTTAGAAAGAAAGTACCAACTACTAGCGTTGGAGGAGTGCAAGTTCCATGCATACAAAAGTGCACGATTATACAAGGACAAAGATAATGATGCTAAGGCGGTGGAAAACTTCATGCAATGCCTTTTGACACATTTCCACGCCCCTCACTCGCTCATACGCATTCGGGGTACTCACTTTCGAGTGTTTTCAAACCATTTTTCCAATTATTTGGGACAAGTCCTCGATTGATCATCACATACCACCGAGGTCCAAGCGGTAAGGAAAAGAAGATGAATCGTGCGATCAAGCGGATTTTTGAGAAAACGATTGATCAATCTCTAAAGGATTGGTCAATCAAGCTCGATCGAGGCCCTTTGATTCTTTCGAACCGCCTTCAAGACTCCTATCGAGCGGCACTTCACCTTGTTCACTAGTTTATGGCAAGGCTTGTCATTTACCAATGAAGCTTGAGCATAAGCCATTATGGACGATGAAGCTACTAAATATGGATGCTAGTCTTCCAGCTTTAGAAAGAAAGTACCAACTACTAGGTGTTGGAGGAGTACAAGTTCCATGCATACAAAAGTGCACGATTATACAAGGACAAAGATAATGATGCTAAGGCGGTGGGAAACTTCATGCAATGCCTTTTGACACATTTCCACGCCCCTCACTCGCTCATACGCATTCGGGGTACTCACTTTCGCAGTGTTTTCAAACCAGCTTTTCCAATTATTTGGGACAAGTCCTCGATTGATCATCACATACCACCGAGGTCCAAGCGGTAAGGAAAAGAAGATGAATCGTGCGATCAAGCGGATTTTTGAGAAAACGATTGATCAATCTCTAAAGGATTGGTCAATCAAGCTCGATCGAGGCCCTTTGATTCTTTCGAACTGCCTTCAAGACTCCTATCGAGCGGCACTTCACCTTGTTCACTAGTTTATGGCAAGGCTTGTCATTTACCAATGAAGCTTGAGCATAAGCCATTATGGACGATGAAGCTACTAAATATGGATGCTAGTCTTCCAGCTTTAGAAAGAAAGTACCAACTACTAGTGTTGGGGGAGTACAAGTTCCATGCATACAAAAGTGCACGATTATACAAGGACAAAGATAATGATGCTAAGGCGGTGGGAAACTTCATGCAATGCCTTTTGACACATTTCCACGCCCCTCACTCGCTCATACGCATTCGGGGTACTCACTTTCAGAGTGTTTTCAAACCAGTTTTCCAATTATTTGGGACAAGTCCTCGATTGATCATCACATACCACCGAGGTCCAAGCGGTAAGGAAAAGAAGATGAATCGTGCGATCAAGCGGATTTTTGAGAAAACGATTGATCAATCTCTAAAGGATTGGTCAATCAAGCTCGATCGAGGCCCTTTGATTCTTTCGAACTGCCTTCAAGACTCCTATCGAGCGGCACTTCACCTTGTTCACTAGTTTATGGCAAGGCTTGTCATTTACCAATGAAGCTTGAGCATAAGCCATTCTGGACGATGAAGCTACTAAATATGGATGCTAGTCTTCCAAACTTTAGAAAGAAAGTACCAACTACTAGTGTTGGAGGAGTACAAGTTCCATGCATACAAAAGTGCACGATTATACAAGGACAAAGATAATGATGCTAAGGCGGTGGGAAACTTCATGCAATGCCTTTTGACACATTTCCACGCCCCTCACTCGCTCATACGCATTCGGGGTACTCACTTTTGCGAGTGTTTTCAAACCAGCTTTTTCCAATTATTTGGGACAAGTCCTCGATTGATCATCACATACCACCGAGGTCCAAGCGGTAAGGAAAAGAAGATGAATCGTGCGATCAAGCGGATTTTTGAGAAAACGATTGATCAATCTCTAAAGGATTGGTCAATCAAGCTCGATCGAGGCCCTTTGATTCTTTCGAACCGCCTTCAAGACTCCTATCGAGCGGCACTTCACCTTGTTCACTAGTTTATGGCAAGGCTTGTCATTTACCAATGAAGCTTGAGCATAAGCCATTATGGACGATGAAGCTACTAAATATGGATGCTAGTCTTCCTGCTTTAGAAAGAAAGTGCCAATTACTAGAGTTGGAGGAGTACAAGTTCCATGCATATGAAAGCACACGATTATACAAGGACAAAGATAATGATGCTAAGGCGGTGGGAAACTTCATGCAATGCCTTTTGACACATTTCCACGCCCCTCACTCGCTCATACGCATTCGGGGTACTCACTTTCGAGTGTTTTCAAACCAGTTTTTCCAATTATTTGGGACAAGTCCTCGATTGATCATCACATACCACCGAGGTCCAAGCGGTAAGGAAAAGAAGATGAATCGTGCGATCAAGCGGATTTTTGAGAAAACGATTGATCAATCTCTAAAGGATTGGTCAATCAAGCTCGATCGAGGCCCTTTGATTCTTTCGAACCGCCTTCAAGACTCCTATCGAGCGGCACTTCACCTTGTTCACTAGTTTATGGCAAGGCTTGTCATTTACCAATGAAGCTTGAGCATAAGCCATTATGGACGATGAAGCTACTAAATATGGATGCTAGTCTTCCAGCTTTAGAAAGAAAGTACCAACTACTAGTGTTGGAGGAGTACAAGTTCCATGCATACAAAAGTGCACGATTATACAAGGACAAAGATAATGATGCTAAGGCGGTGGGAAACTTCATGCAATGCCTTTTGACACATTTCCACGCCCCTCACTCAGTCATACGCATTCGGGGTACTCACTTGCACAGTGTTTTCAAACCAGTTTTCCAATTATTTGGGACAAGTCCTCGATTGATCATCACATACCACCGAGGTCCAAGCGGTAAGGAAAAGAAGATGAATCGTGCGATCAAGCGGATTTTTGAGAAAATGATTGATCAATCTCTAAAGGATTGGTCAATCAAGCTCGATCGAGGCCCTTTGATTCTTTCGAACCGCCTTCAAGACTCCTATCGAGCGGCACTTCACCTTGTTCACTAGTTTATGGCAAGGCTTGTCATTTACCAATGAAGCTTGAGCATAAGCCATTATGGACGATGAAGCTACTAAATATGGATGCTAGTCTTCCAGCTTTAGAAAGAAAGTACCAACTACTAGTGTTGGAGGAGTACAAGTTCCATGCATACAAAAGTGCACGATTATACAAGGACAAAGATAATGATGCTAAGGCGGTGGGAAACTTCATGCAATGCCTTTTGACACATTTCCACGCCCCTCACTCGCTCATACGCATTCGGGGTACTCACTTTCGCAGTGTTTTCAAACCACTTTTCCAATTATTTGGGACAAGTCCTCGATTGATCATCACATACCACCGAGGTCCAAGCGGTAAGGAAAAGAAGATGAATCGTGCGATCAAGCGGATTTTTGAGAAAACGATTGATCAATCTCTAAAGGATTGGTCAATCAAGCTCGATCGAGGCCCTTTGATTCTTTCGAACCGCCTTCAAGACTCCTATCGAGCGGCACTTCACCTTGTTCACTAGTTTATGGCAAGGCTTGTCATTTACCAGTGAAGCTTGAGCATAAGCCATTATGGACGATGAAGCTACTAAATATGGATGCTAGTCTTCCAGCTTTAGAAAGAAAGTACCAACTACTAGTGTTGGAGGAGTACAAGTTCCATGCATACAAAAGTGCACGATTATACAAGGACAAAGATAATGATGCTAAGGCGGTGGGAAACATCATGCAATTCCTTTTGACACATTTCCACGCCCCTCACTCGCTCATACGCATTCGGGGTACTCACTTTCGAGTGTTTTCAAACCATTTTTCCAATTATTTGGGACAAGTCCTCGATTGATCATCACATACCACCGAGGTCCAAGCGGTAAGGAAAAGAAGATGAATCGTGCGATCAAGCGGATTTTTGAGAAAACGATTGATCAATCTCTCAAGGATTGGTCAATCAAGCTCGATCGAGGCCCTTTGATTCTTTCGAACCGCCTTCAAGACTCCTATCGAGCGGCACTTCACCTTGTTCACTAGTTTATGGCAAGGCTTGTCATTTACCAATGAAGCTTGAGCATAAGCCATTATGGACGATGAAGCTACTAAATATGGATGCTAGTCTTCCAGCTTTAGAAAGAAAGTACCAACTACTGGTGTTGGAGGAGTACAAGTTCCATGCATACAAAAGTGCACGATTATACAAGGACAAAGATAATGATGCTAAGGCGGTGGGAAACTTCATGCAATGCCTTTTGACACATTTCCACGCCCCTCACTCGCTCATACGCATTCGGGGTACTCACTTTCGCAGTGTTTTCAAACCATTTTTCCAATTATTTGGGACAAGTCCTCGATTGATCATCACATACCACCGAGGTCCAAGCGGTAAGGAAAAGAAGATGAATCGTGCGATCAAGCGGATTTTTGAGAAAACGATTGATCAATCTCTAAAGGATTGGTCAATCAAGCTCGATCGAGGCCCTTTGATTCTTTCGAACTGCCTTCAAGACTCCTATCGAGCGGCACTTCACCTTGTTCACTAGTTTATGGCAAGGCTTGTCATTTACCAATGAAGCTTGAGCATAAGCCATTCTGGACGATGAAGCTACTAAATATGGATGCTAGTCTTCCAGGCTTTAGAAAGAAAGTACAACCTACTGCTGTTGGAGGAGTACAAGTTCCATGCATACAAAAGTGCACGATTATACAAGGACAAAGATAATGATGCTAAGGCGGTGGGAAACATCATGCAATGCCGTTTGACACATTTCCACGCCCCTCACTCGCTCATACGCATTCGGGGTACTCACTTTCGCAGTGTTTTCAAACCATTTTTCCAATTATTTGGGACAAGTCCTCGATTGATCATCACATACCACCGAGGTCCAAGCGGTAAGGAAAAGAAGATGAATCGTGCGATCAAGCGGATTTTTGAGAAAACGATTGATCAATCTCTCAAGGATTGGTCAATCAAGCTCGATCGAGGCCCTTTGATTCTTTCGAACCGCCTTCAAGACTCCTATCGACCGGCACTTCACCTTGTTCACTAGTTTATGGCAAGGCTTGTCATTTACCAATGAAGCTTGAGCATAAGCCATTCTGGACGATGAAGCTACTAAATATGGATGCTAGTCTTCCAGCTTTAGAAAGAAAGTACCAACTACTGGTGTTGGAGGAGAACAAGTTCCATGCATACAAAAGTGCACGATTATACAAGGACAAAGATAATGATGCTAAGGCGGTGGGAAACATCATGCAATGCCTTTTGACACATTTCCACGCCCCTCACTCAGTCATACGCATTTGGGGTACTCACTGTCAGAGTGTTTTCAAACCAGTTTTTCAATTATTTGGGACAAGTCCTCGATTGATCATCACATACCACCGAGGTCCAAGCGGTAAGGAAAAGAAGATGAATCGTGCGATCAAGCGGATTTTTGAGAAAACGATTGATCAATCTCTAAAGGATTGGTCAATCAAGCTCGATCGAGGCCCTTTGATTCTTTCGAACTGCCTTCAAGACTCCTATCGAGCGGCACTTCACCTTGTTCACTAGTTTATGGCAAGGCTTGTCATTTACCAATGAAGCTTGAGCATAAGCCATTATGGACGATGAAGCTACTGAATATGGATGCTAGTCTTCCAGCTTTAGAAAGAAAGTACCAACTACTAGGTGTTGGAGGAGTACAGTTCCATGCATACAAAAGTGCACGATTATACAAGGACAAAGATAATGATGCTAAGGCGGTGGGAAACATCATGCAATGCCTTTTGACACATTTCCACGCCCCTCACTCAGTCATACGCATTCGGGGTACTCACTTGCACAGTGTTTTCAAACCAGTTTTCCAATTATTTGGGACAAGTCCTCGATTGATCATCACATACCACCGAGGTCCAAGCGGTAAGGAAAAGAAGATGAATCGTGGGATCAAGCGGATTCTTGAGAAAACGATTGATCAATCTCTCAAGGATTGGTCAATCAAGCTCGATCGAGGCCCTTTGATTCTTTCGAACCGCCTTCAAGACTCCTATCGAGCGGCACTTCACCTTGTTCACTAGTTTATGGCAAGGCTTGTCATTTACCAATGAAGCTTGAGCATAAGCCATTATGGACGATGAAGCTACTGAATATGGATGCTAGTCTTCCAGCTTTAGAAAGAAAGTACCAACTACTGGTGTTGGAGGAGAACAGGTTCCATGCATACAAAAGTGCACGATTATACAAGGACAAAGATAATGATGCTAAGGCGGTGGGAAACATCATGCAATGCCTTTTGACACATTTCCACGCCCCTCACTCAGTCATACGCATTCGGGGTACTCACTTGCGCAGTGTTTTCAAACCAGTTTTCCAATTATTTGGGACAAGTCCTCGATTGATCATCACATACCACCGAGGTCCAAGCGGTAAGGAAAAGAAGATGAATCGTGCGATCAAGCGGATTCTTGAGAAAACGATTGATCAATCTCTCAAGGATTGGTCAATCAAGCTCGATCGAGGCCCTTTGATTCTTTCGAACCGCCTTCAAGACTCCTATCGAGCGGCACTTCACCTTGTTCACTAGTTTATGGCAAGGCTTGTCATTTACCAATGAAGCTTGAGCATAAGCCATTATGGACGATGAAGCTACTAAATATGGATGCTAGTCTTCCAGCTTTAGAAAGAAAGTACCAACTACCGGTGTTGGAGGAGAACAGGTTCCATGCATACAAAAGTGCACGATTATACAAGGACAAAGATAATGATGCTAAGGCGGTGGGAAACATCATGCAATGCCTTTTGACACATTTCCACGCCCCTCACTCGCTCATACGCATTCGGGGTACTCACTTTCGCAGTGTTTTCAAACCATTTTTCAATTATTTGGGACAAGTCCTCGATTGATCATCACATACCACCGAGGTCCAAGCGGTAAGGAAAAGAAGATGAATCGTGCGATCAAGCGGATTTTTGAGAAAACGATTGATCAATCTCTCAAGGATTGGTCAATCAAGCTCGATCGAGGCCCTTTGATTCTTTCGAACCGCCTTCAAGACTCCTATCGAGCGTCACTTCACCTTGTTCACTAGTTTATGGCAAGGCTTGTCATTTACCAATGAAGCTTGAGCATAAGCCATTATGGAAGATGAAGCTACTGAATATGGATGCTAGTCTTCCAGCTTTAGAAAGAAAGTACCAACTACCGGTGTTGGAGGAGAACAGTGTTCCATGCATACAAAAGTGCACGATTATACAAGGACAAAGATAATGATGCTAAGGCGGTGGGAAACATCATGCAATGCCTTTTGACACATTTCCACGCCCCTCACTCGCTCATACGCATTCGGGGTACTCACTTTCGAGTGTTTTCAAACCATTTTTCCAATTATTTGGGACAAGTCCTCGATTGATCATCACATACCACCGAGGTCCAAGCGGTAAGGAAAAGAAGATGAATCGTGCGATCAAGCGGATTTTTGAGAAAACGATTGATCAATCTCTCAAGGATTGGTCAATCAAGCTCGATCGAGGCCCTTTGATTCTTTCGAACCGCCTTCAAGACTCCTATCGAGCGGCACTTCACCTTGTTCACTAGTTTATGGCAAGGCTTGTCATTTACCAATGAAGCTTGAGCATAAGCCATTATGGACGATGAAGCTACTGAATATGGATGCTAGTCTTCCAGCTTTAGAAAGAAAGTACCAACTACTGGTGTTGGAGGAGAACAGGTTCCATGCATACAAAAGTGCACGATTATACAAGGACAAAGATAATGATGCTAAGGCGGTGGGAAACATCATGCAATGCCTTTTGACACATTTCCACGCCCCTCACTCAGTCATACGCATTCGGGGTACTCACTTTCGCAGTGTTTTCAAACCATTTTTCAATTATTTGGGACAAGTCCTCGATTGATCATCACATACCACCGAGGTCCAAGCGGTAAGGAAAAGAAGATGAATCGTGCGATCAAGCGGATTTTTGAGAAAACGATTGATCAATCTCTCAAAGGATTGGTCAATCAAGCTCGATCGAGGCCCTTTGATTCTTTCGAACTGCCTTCAAGACTCCTATCGAGCGGCACTTCACCTTGTTCACTAGTTTATGGCAAGGCTTGTCATTTACCAATGAAGCTTGAGCATAAGCCATTATGGACGATGAAGCTACTGAATATGGATGCTAGTCTTCCAGCTTTAGAAAGAAAGTACCAACTACTGGTGTTGGAGGAGAACAGTTCCATGCATACAAAAGTGCACGATTATACAAGGACAAAGATAATGATGCTAAGGCGGTGGGAAACATCATGCAATGCCTTTTGACACATTTCCACGCCCCTCACTCAGTCATACGCATTCGGGGTACTCACTTGCGCAGTGTTTTCAAACCAGTTTTCCAATTATTTGGGACAAGTCCTCGATTGATCATCACATACCACCGAGGTCCAAGCGGTAAGGAAAAGAAGATGAATCGTGCGATCAAGCGGATTCTTGAGAAAACGATTGATCAATCTCTCAAGGATTGGTCAATCAAGCTCGATCGAGGCCCTTTGATTCTTTCGAACCGCCTTCAAGACTCCTATCGAGCGGCACTTCACCTTGTTCACTAGTTTATGGCAAGGCTTGTCATTTACCAATGAAGCTTGAGCATAAGCCATTATGGACGATGAAGCTACTAAATATGGATGCTAGTCTTCCAGCTTTAGAAAGAAAGTACCAACTACTAGTGTTGGAGGAGAGCATGTTCCATGTATACCAAAGTGCACGATTATACAAGGACAAAGATAATGATGCTAAGGCGGTGGGAAACATCATGCAATGCCTTTTGACACATTTCCACGCCCCTCACTCGCTCATACGCATTCGGGGTACTCACTTTCGCAGTGTTTTCAAACCATTTTTCAATTATTTGGGACAAGTCCTCGATTGATCATCACATACCACCGAGGTCCAAGCGGTAAGGAAAAGAAGATGAATCGTGCGATCAAGCGGATTTTTGAGAAAACGATTGATCAATCTCTCAAGGATTGGTCAATCAAGCTCGATCGAGGCCCTTTGATTCTTTCGAACTGCCTTCAAGACTCCTATCGAGCGTCACTTCACCTTGTTCACTAGTTTATGGCAAGGCTTGTCATTTACCAATGAAGCTTGAGCATAAGCCATTCTGGACGATGAAGCTACTGAATATGGATGCTAGTCTTCCAGCTTTAGAAAGAAAGTACCAACTACTGGTGTTGGAGGAGAACAGTTCCATGCATACAAAAGTGCACGATTATACAAGGACAAAGATAATGATGCTAAGGCGGTGGGAAACATCATGCAATGCCTTTTGACACATTTCCACGCCCCTCACTCGCTCATACGCATTCGGGGTACTCACTTTCGCAGTGTTTTCAAACCATTTTTCCAATTATTTGGGACAAGTCCTCGATTGATCATCACATACCACCGAGGTCCAAGCGGTAAGGAAAAGAAGATGAATCGTGCGATCAAGCGGATTTTTGAGAAAACGATTGATCAATCTCTCAAGGATTGGTCAATCAAGCTCGATCGAGGCCCTTTGATTCTTTCGAACCGCCTTCAAGACTCCTATCGAGCGGCACTTCACCTTGTTCACTAGTTTATGGCAAGGCTTGTCATTTACCAATGAAGCTTGAGCATAAGCCATTATGGACGATGAAGCTACTAAATATGGATGCTAGTCTTCCACCTTTAGAAAGAAAGTACCAACTACTAGTGTTGGAGGAGTACGAGGTTCCATGCATACAAAAGTGCACGATTATACAAGGACAAAGATAATGATGCTAAGGCGGTGGGAAACATCATGCAATGCCTTTTGACACATTTCCACGCCCCTCACTCGCTCATACGCATTCGGGGTACTCACTTTCGCAGTGTTTTCAAACCATTATTCAAATTATTTGGGAGAAGTCCTCGATTGATCATCACATACCACCGAGGTCCAAGCGGTAAGGAAAAGAAGATGAATCGTGCGATCAAGCGGATTTTTGAGAAAACGATTGATCAATCTCTCAAGGATTGGTCAATCAAGCTCGATCGAGGCCCTTTGATTCTTTCGAACTGCCTTCAAGACTCCTATCGAGCGTCACTTCACCTTGTTCACTAGTTTATGGCAAGGCTTGTCATTTACCAATGAAGCTTGAGCATAAGCCATTATGGACGATGAAGCTACTGAATATGGATGCTAGTCTTCCAGCTTTAGAAAGAAAGTACCAACTACTGGTGTTGGAGGAGAACAGGTTCCATGCATACAAAAGTGCACGATTATACAAGGACAAAGATAATGATGCTAAGGCGGTGGGAAACATCATGCAATGCCTTTTGACACATTTCCACGCCCCTCACTCAGTCATACGCCTTCGGGGTACTCACTTTCAGAGTGTTTTAAAACCATTTTTCAAATTATTTGGGACAAGTCCTCGATTGATCATCACATACCACCGAGGTCCAAGCGGTAAGGAAAAGAAGATGAATCGTGCGATCAAGCGGATTTTTGAGAAAACGATTGATCAATCTCTCAAGGATTGGTCAATCAAGCTCGATCGAGGCCCTTTGATTCTTTCGAACTGCCTTCAAGACTCCTATCGAGCGTCACTTCACCTTGTTCACTAGTTTATGGCAAGGCTTGTCATTTACCAATGAAGCTTGAGCATAAGCCATTCTGGACGATGAAGCTACTGAATATGGATGCTAGTCTTCCAAACGCTTTAGAAAGAAAGTACCAACTACTGGTGTTGGAGGAGAACAGGTTCCATGCATACAAAAGTGCACGATTATACAAGGACAAAGATAATGATGCTAAGGCGGTGGGAAACATCATGCAATGCCTTTTGACACATTTCCACGCCCCTCACTCAGTCATACGCCTTCGGGGTACTCACTTTCAGAGTGTTTTCAAACCATTTTTCAATTATTTGGGACAAGTCCTCGATTGATCATCACATACCACCGAGGTCCAAGCGGTAAGGAAAAGAAGATGAATCGTGCGATCAAGCGGATTTTTGAGAAAACGATTGATCAATCTCTCAAGGATTGGTCAATCAAGCTCGATCGAGGCCCTTTGATTCTTTCGAACTGCCTTCAAGACTCCTATCGAGCGGCACTTCACCTTGTTCACTAGTTTATGGCAAGGCTTGTCATTTACCAATGAAGCTTGAGCATAAGCCATTATGGACGATGAAGCTACTGAATATGGATGCTAGTCTTCCAGCTTTAGAAAGAAAGTACCAACTACTGGTGTTGGAGGAGAACAGGTTCCATGCATACAAAAGTGCACGATTATACAAGGACAAAGATAATGATGCTAAGGCGGTGGGAAACATCATGCAATGCCTTTTGACACATTTCCACGCCCCTCACTCGCTCATACGCATTCGGGGTACTCACTTTCGCAGTGTTTTCAAACCATTTTTCAAATTATTTGGGACAAGTCCTCGATTGATCATCACATACCACCGAGGTCCAAGCGGTAAGGAAAAGAAGATGAATCGTGCGATCAAGCGGATTTTTGAGAAAACGATTGATCAATCTCTCAAGGATTGGTCAATCAAGCTCGATCGAGGCCCTTTGATTCTTTCGAACTGCCTTCAAGACTCCTATCGAGCGTCACTTCACCTTGTTCACTAGTTTATGGCAAGGCTTGTCATTTACCAATGAAGCTTGAGCATAAGCCATTCTGGACGATGAAGCTACTGAATATGGATGCTAGTCTTCCAAACTTTAGAAAGAAAGTACCAACTACCGGTGTTGGAGGAGAACAGGTTCCATGCATACAAAAGTGCACGATTATACAAGGACAAAGATAATGATGCTAAGGCGGTGGGAAACATCATGCAATGCCTTTTGACACATTTCCACGCCCCTCACTCGCCATACGCATTCGGGGTACTCACTTTCGCAGTGTTTTCAAACCATTTTTCAATTATTTGGGACAAGTCCTCGATTGATCATCACATACCACCGAGGTCCAAGCGGTAAGGAAAAGAAGATGAATCGTGCGATCAAGCGGATTTTTGAGAAAACGATTGATCAATCTCTCAAGGATTGGTCAATCAAGCTCGATCGAGGCCCTTTGATTCTTTCGAACTCGCCTTCAAGACTCCTATCGAGCGTCACTTCACCTTGTTCACTAGTTTATGGCAAGGCTTGTCATTTACCAATGAAGCTTGAGCATAAGCCATTCTGGACGATGAAGCTACCGAATATGGATGCTAGTCTTCCAAACTTTAGAAAGAAAGTACCAACTACTGGTGTTGGAGGAGAACAGGTTCCATGCATACAAAAGTGCACGATTATACAAGGACAAAGATAATGATGCTAAGGCGGTGGGAAACATCATGCAATGCCTTTTGACACATTTCCACGCCCCTCACTCAGTCATACGCATTCGGTGTACTCACTTTCGCAGTGTTTTCAAACCATTTTTCAAATTATTTGGGACAAGTCCTCGATTGATCATCACATACCACCGAGGTCCAAGCGGTAAGGAAAAGAAGATGAATCGTGCGATCAAGCGGATTCTTGAGAAAACGATTGATCAATCTCTCAAGGATTGGTCAATCAAGCTCGATCGAGGCCCTTTGATTCTTTCGAACTGCCTTCAAGACTCCTATCGAGCGTCACTTCACCTTGTTCACTAGTTTATGGCAAGGCTTGTCATTTACCAATGAAGCTTGAGCATAAGCCATTCTGGACGATGAAGCTACTGAATATGGATGCTAGTCTTCCAGCTTTAGAAAGAAAGTACCAACTACTGGTGTTGGAGGAGAACAGGTTCCATGCATACAAAAGTGCACGATTATACAAGGACAAAGATAATGATGCTAAGGCGGTGGGAAACATCATGCAATGCCTTTTGACACATTTCCACGCCCCTCACTCAGTCATACGCATTCGGTGTACTCACTTTCGCAGTGTTTTCAAACCATTTTTCCAATTATTTGGGACAAGTCCTCGATTGATCATCACATACCACCGAGGTCCAAGCGGTAAGGAAAAGAAGATGAATCGTGCGATCAAGCGGATTTTTGAGAAAACGATTGATCAATCTCTCAAGGATTGGTCAATCAAGCTCGATCGAGGCCCTTTGATTCTTTCGAACTGCCTTCAAGACTCCTATCGAGCGTCACTTCACCTTGTTCACTAGTTTATGGCAAGGCTTGTCATTTACCAATGAAGCTTGAGCATAAGCCATTATGGAAGATGAAGCTACTGAATATGGATGCTAGTCTTCCAACCTTTAGAAAGAAAGTACCAACTACTGGTGTTGGAGGAGTACAGGTTCCATGCATACAAAAGTGCACGATTATACAAGGACAAAGATAATGATGCTAAGGCGGTGGGAAACATCATGCAATGCCTTTTGACACATTTCCACACCCCTCACTCGCTCATACGCATTCGGGGTACTCACTTTCGCAGTGTTTTCAAACCATTTTTCAATTATTTGGGACAAGTCCTCGATTGATCATCACATACCACCGAGGTCCAAGCGGTAAGGAAAAGAAGATGAATCGTGCGATCAAGCGGATTTTTGAGAAAACGATTGATCAATCTCTCAAGGATTGGTCAATCAAGCTCGATCGAGGCCCTTTGATTCTTTCGAACCGCCTTCAAGACTCCTATCGAGCGGCACTTCACCTTGTTCACTAGTTTATGGCAAGGCTTGTCATTTACCAATGAAGCTTGAGCATAAGCCATTCTGGACGATGAAGCTACTGAATATGGATGCTAGTCTTCCAGCTTTAGAAAGAAAGTACCAACTACTGGTGTTGGAGGAGAACAGGTTCCATGCATACAAAAGTGCACGATTATACAAGGACAAAGATAATGATGCTAAGGCGGTGGGAAACATCATGCAATGCCTTTTGACACATTTCCACGCCCCTCACTCAGTCATACGCCTTCGGGGTACTCACTTTCAGAGTGTTTTCAAACCAGTTTTTCAATTATTTGGGACAAGTCCTCGATTGATCATCACATACCACCGAGGTCCAAGCGGTAAGGAAAAGAAGATGAATCGTGCGATCAAGCGGATTTTTGAGAAAACGATTGATCAATCTCTAAAGGATTGGTCAATCAAGCTCGATCGAGGCCCTTTGATTCTTTCGAACTGCCTTCAAGACTCCTATCGAGCGTCACTTCACCTTGTTCACTAGTTTATGGCAAGGCTTGTCATTTACCAATGAAGCTTGAGCATAAGCCATTCTGGACGATGAAGCTACTGAATATGGATGCTAGTCTTCCAACTTTAGAAAGAAAGTACCAACTACTGGTGTTGGAGGAGAACAGTTCCATGCATACAAAAGTGCACGATTATACAAGGACAAAGATAATGATGCTAAGGCGGTGGGAAACATCATGCAATGCCTTTTGACACATTTCCACGCCCCTCACTCGCTCATACGCATTCGGGCTACTCACTTTCGCAGTGTTTTCAAACCATTTTTCCAATTATTTGGGACAAGTCCTCGATTGATCATCACATACCACCGAGGTCCAAGCGGTAAGGAAAAGAAGATGAATCGTGCGATCAAGCGGATTTTTGAGAAAACGATTGATCAATCTCTCAAGGATTGGTCAATCAAGCTCGATCGAGGCCCTTTGATTATTTCAAACTGCCTTCAAGACTCCTATCGAGCGGCACTTCACCTTGTTCACTAGTTTATAACAAGGCTTGTCATTTACTAATGAAGCTTGAGCATAAGCCATTCTGGACGATGAAGCTACTGAATATGGATGCTAGTCTTCCTGCTTTAGAAAGAAAGTACCAACTACTAGTGTTGGAGGAGTAGAGGTTCCATGCATACAAAAGTGCACGAATATACAAGGACAAAGATAATGATGCTAAGGAGGTGGGAAACATCATGCAATGCCGTTTGACACATTTCCACGCCCCTCACTCGCTCATACGCATTCGGGGTACTCACTTTCAGAGTGTTTTCAAACCATTATTCCAATTATTTGGGAGAAGTCCTCGATCGATCATCACATACCACCGAGGTCCAAGCGGTAAGGAAAAGAAGATGAATTGTGCGATCAAGCGGATTTTTGACAAAACGATTGATCAATCTCTCAAGGATTGGTCAATCAAGCTCGATCGAGGCCCTTTGATTCTTTCGAACTCGCCTTCAAGACTCCTATCGAGCGGCACTTCACCTTGTTCACTAGTTTATGGCAAGGCTTGTCATTTACCAATGAAGCTTGAGCATAAGCCATTCTGGACGATGAAGCTACTGAATATGGATGCTAGTCTTCCAGCTTTAGAAAGAAAGTACCAACTACTGGTGTTGGAGGAGAACAGGTTCCATGCATACAAAAGTGCACGATTATACAAGGACAAAGATAATGATGCTAAGGCGGTGGGAAACATCATGCAATGCCTTTTGACACATTTCCACGCCCCTCACTCAGTCATACGCATTCGGGGTACTCACTTTCGCAGTGTTTTCAAACCATTTTTCAATTATTTGGGACAAGTCCTCGATTGATCATCACATACCACCGAGGTCCAAGCGGTAAGGAAAAGAAGATGAATCGTGCGATCAAGCGGATTTTTGAGAAAACGATTGATCAATCTCTCAAGGATTGGTCAATCAAGCTCGATCGAGGCCCTTTGATTCTTTCGAACTGCCTTCAAGACTCCTATCGAGCGTCACTTCACCTTGTTCACTAGTTTATGGCAAGGCTTGTCATTTACCAATGAAGCTTGAGCATAAGCCATTCTGGACGATGAAGCTACTGAATATGGATGCTAGTCTTCCAAACTTTAGAAAGAAAGTACCAACTACCGGTGTTGGAGGAGAACAGGTTCCATGCATACAAAAGTGCACGATTATACAAGGACAAAGATAATGATGCTAAGGCGGTGGGAAACATCATGCAATGCCTTTTGACACATTTCCACGCCCCTCACTCGCTCATACGCATTCGGGGTACTCACTTTCACAGTGTTTTCAAACCATTTTTCCAATTATTTGGGACAAGTCCTCGATTGATCATCACATACCACCGAGGTCCAAGCGGTAAGGAAAAGAAGATGAATCGTGCGATCAAGCGGATTCTTGAGAAAACGATTGATCAATCTCTCAAGGATTGGTCAATCAAGCTCGATCGAGGCCCTTTGATTCTTTCGAACCGCCTTCAAGACTCCTATCGAGCGTCACTTCACCTTGTTCACTAGTTTATGGCAAGGCTTGTCATTTACCAATGAAGCTTGAGCATAAGCCATTATGGACGATGAAGCTACTAAATATGGATGCTAGTCTTCCAGCTTTAGAAAGAAAGTACCAACTACTAGTGTTGGAGGAGTACAGGTTCCATGCATACAAAAGTGCACGATTATACAAGGACAAAGATAATGATGCTAAGGCGGTGGGAAACATCATGCAATGCCTTTTGACACATTTCCACGCTCCTCACTCGCTCATACGCATTCGGGGTACTCACTTTCGCAGTGTTTTCAAACCATTTTTCAATTATTTGGGACAAGTCCTCGATTGATCATCACATACCACCGAGGTCCAAGCGGTAAGGAAAAGAAGATGAATCGTGCGATCAAGCGGATTTTTGAGAAAACGATTGATCAATCTCTCAAGGATTGGTCAATCAAGCTCGATCGAGGCCCTTTGATTCTTTCGAACCGCCTTCAAGACTCCTATCGAGCGGCACTTCACCTTGTTCACTAGTTTATGGCAAGGCTTGTCATTTACCAATGAAGCTTGAGCATAAGCCATTATGGACGATGAAGCTACTAAATATGGATGCTAGTCTTCCAAACTTTAGAAAGAAAGTACCAACTACTGGTGTTGGAGGAGAACAGGTTCCATGCATACAAAAGTGCACGATTATACAAGGACAAAGATAATGATGCTAAGGCGGTGGGAAACATCATGCAATGCCTTTTGACACATTTCCACGCCCCTCACTCAGTCATACGCATTCGGGGTACTCACTTTCGCAGTGTTTTCAAACCATTTTTCCAATTATTTGGGACAAGTCCTCGATTGATCATCACATACCACCGAGGTCCAAGCGGTAAGGAAAAGAAGATGAATCGTGCGATCAAGCGGATTTTTGAGAAAACGATTGATCAATCTCTAAAGGATTGGTCAATCAAGCTCGATCGAGGCCCTTTGATTCTTTCGAACTTCCTTCAAGACTGCTATCGAGCGGCACTTTACCTTGTTCACTAGTTTATGGCAAGGCTTGTCATTTACTAGTGAAACTTGAGCATAAGCCATTATGGACGATGAAGCTACTAAATATGGATGCTAGTCTTCCAACTTTTAGAAAGAAAGTACCAACTACTAGTGTTGGAGGAGTAGAGGTTCCATGCATACAAAAG
>JAUJYP020000998.1:0-48903 GCA_030674075.2 Linum usitatissimum | reverse complement strand
ATCCATATTTAGTCGCTTCATCGCTCATAATGGTTTATGCTCAAGGTTGACGTATAAATGACAAGACTTACCATTAAATAGTCGACAATGTGATTTGCCGATCGATACGAGTCTGAAGGTAGTCGAAAGGCCCAAAGAGCCTCATCGAGCTTGATTGACCAATTCCTCAGAGATTGATCGATCGTCTATCCAATAATTAGCTGGAGCTCATGATTCGTCACTTCCTCCACACTAATTGCATGTGGGTGTCAAGCGATGATCAATAAATGAGTTATTCTAGTTAGTTTAAAAACACGTTTGAAAATACTTTGAAAGTGATTACACCGATTGCTTATGACCAAGAGAGGGTCGTCAAGTTGAGTGAGAACTCATGGCATGAACTTTACCAGCACCTTTGCATCATTACCTTTCTCTTTATATAATATTGCGCTTTTGAATGCATGGAACGTGTACTCCTCCAACTCTAGTAGTTGGTACTTTCTTTCTAAAGATGTAAGACTAGGATCCATATTTAGTCACTTCATCGCTAATAATGGTTTATGCTCATGGTTGACGTATAAATGACAAGACTTACCATTAAATAGTCGACAAGGTGAAGTGCCGATCGATATGAGTCTTGAAGGAAATTGGAAAGGCCCAAAGAGCCTCATCAAACTTGATTGACCAATTCCTCAGAGATTGATCGATCGTCTTTCCAACAATTAGCTCGAGCTCGTGATTCGTCACTTCCTCCACACTAATTGCATGTGGGTGGCAAGCGATGATCAATAAATGAGTTATTCTAGTTAATTTAAAAACACGTTTGATAATACTCTCGCAGTGATTACCCCTATTGCTTATGACCACCGAGGTTCGTCAAGTTGAGTGAGAACTCATGGCATGAACTTTACCAGAACCTTAGCATCATTACCTTCTCTCTTTATATAGTAGTGCGCTTTCGAATGCATGGAAGTTGTACTCCTCCAACTCTAGTATTTGGTACTTTCTTTCTAAAGATGTAACACTAGCATCTATATTTAGTAGCTTCATCGCCCATAATGGTTTATGCTCAAGGTTGACTGATCAATGACAAGACATACATTAAATAGTTGACAATGTGAAGTACTCGCTACGAGTCTTGAAGGCAGTTGGAAAGGCCCAAAGAGCCTCATCGAGCTTGACTGACCAATTCCTCTGAGATCAATCGATCGATCGTCTTTCCAACAAGTAGCTCGATCTCGTGATTCGTCACTTCCTCCACACTAATTGCATGTGGGTGGCAAGCGATGATCAATAAATGAGTTTTCTAGTTAGTTTGAAAACTCATTTGAAAATACTCTAAAAGTGAGTACCCCGATTGCTTATGACCGAGAGAGGGTCGTCGAATTGAGTGACAACTCATGGCATGAACTTTACCAGAACCTTAGCATCATTACCTTTCTCTTTATATAATAGTTCGCTTTCGAATGCATGGAACTTGTACTCCTCCAACTCTAGTATTTGGTAGTTTCTTTCTAAAGCTGTAACACTAGCATCAATATTTAGTAGCTTCATCGCCCATAATGGTTTATGCTCAAGGTTGACTGATGAATGACAAGACTTACAATTAAATAGTCGACAATGTGAATTGCCGATCGATACGAGTCTTGAAGGCAGTTGGAAAGGCCCAAAGAGCCTCATCAAACTTGATTGACCAATTCATCAGAGATTGATCGATCGTCTTTCCAAGAATTAGCCCGAGCTCATGATTCGTCACTTCCTCTACACTAATTGCATGTGGGTGGCAAGCGATCATCAATAAATGAGTTTTCTAGTTAGTTTGAAAACTCATTTGAAAATACTCTAAAAGTGAGTACCCCGATTGCTTATGACCGAGAGAGGGTCGTCGAATTGAGTGACAACTCATGGCATGACCTTTACCAGAACCTTAGCATCATTACCTTTCTCTTTATATAATAGTGCGCTTTCGAATGCATGGAACTTGTACTCCTCCAACTCTAGTATTTGGTAGTTTCTTTCTAAAGCTGTAACACTAGCATATATATTTAGTAGCTTCATCACCCATAATGGTTTATGCTCAAGGTTGACTGATAAATGAAAAGACTTACCATTAAATAGCCGATATGGTGAATTGCCGATCGATACGAGTCTTGAAAGCAGGTCGAAAGGCCCAAAGAGCCTCATCGAGCTTGATTGACCAATTCCTCTGAGATTGATCGATCGTCTTTCCAACAATTAGCTCGAGCTCATGATTCGTCACTTCCTCCACACTAATTGCATGTGGGTGGCAAGCGATGATCAATAAATGAGTTATTCTAGTTAGTCTAAAAACACGTTTGAATATACTTTGAAAGTCATTACACCGATTGCTTATGACCAAGAGAGGGTCGTCAAGTTGAGTGAGAACTCATGGCATGAACTTTACCAGCACCTTTGCATCATTACCTTTCTCTTTATATAGTAGTGCGCTTCGAATGCATGGAAGTTGTACTCCTCCAACTCTAGTATTTGGTACTTTCTTTCTAAAGCTGTAACACTAGCATCAATATTTAGTAGCTTCATCGCCCATAATGGTTTATGCTGAAGGTTGACTGATGAATGACAAGACTTACCATTAAATAGTCGACAATGTGAATTGCCAATCGATACGAGTCTTGAAGGCAGTTGGAAAGGCCCGAAGAGCCTCATCGAGCTTGACTGACCAATTCCTCAGAGATTGATCGCTCGTCTTTCCAACAATTAGCTTGAGCTCGTGATTCGTCACTTCCTCCACACTAATTGCATGTGGGTGGCAAGCGATGATCAATAAATGAGTTTTCTAGATAGTTTGAAAACTCATTTGAAAATATCTAAAAGTGAGTACCCCGATTGCTTATGACCGAGAGAGGGTCGTCGAATTGAGTGACAACTCATGGCATGAAATTTACCAGAACCATAGCATCATTACCTTGCTCTTTATATAATAGTGCGCTTTCGAATGCATGGAACTTGCACTCCTCCAACTCTAGTATTTGGTAGTTTCTTTCTAAAGCTGTAACACTAGCATCTATATTTAGTAGCTTCATCGCCCATAATGGTTTATGCTCAAGGTTGACTGATAAATGACAAGACTTACCATTAAATAGCCGACAATGTGAATTGCCGATCGATACGAGTCTTGAAGGGAATTGGAAAGGCCCAAAGAGCCTCATCAAACTTGATTGACCAATTCCTCAGAGATTGATCGATCGTCTTTCCAACAATTAGCTCGAGCTCGTGATTCGTCACTTCCTCCACACTAATTACATGTGGGTGGCAAGCGATGATTAATAAATGAGTTATTCTAGTTAATTTAAAAACACGTTTGAAAATACTCTCGAAGTGATTACCCCGATTGCTTATGACCAAGAGAGGTTCGTCAAGTTGAGTGAGAACTCATGGCATGAACTTTACCAGAACCTTAGCATCATTACCTTTCTCTTTATATAGTAGTGCGCTTTCGAATGCATGGAAGTTGTACTCCTCCAACTCTAGTATTTGGTACTTTCTTTCTAAAGTCGTAACACTAGCATCTATATTTAGTAGCTTCATCGCCCATAATGGTTTATGCTCAAGGTTGACCGATAAATGACAAGACTTACCATTAAATAGCCGACAATGTGAATTGCCGATCGATACGAGTCTCGAAGGCAGTCGAAAGGCCCAAAGAGCCTCATCGAGCTTGATTGACCAATTCCTCTGAGATTCATCGATCGTCTTTCCAACAATTAGCTCGAGCTCATGATTCGTCACTTCCTCCACACTAATTGCATGTGGGTGGCAAGCGATGATCAATAAATGAGTGATTCTAGTTAGTCTAAAAACACGTTTGAATATACTTTGAAAGTCATTACACCGATTGCTTATGACCAAGAGAGGGTCGTCAAGTTCAGTGAGAACTCATGGCATGAACTTTACCAGCACCTTTGCATCATTACCTTTCTCTTTATATAGTAGTGCCCTTCGAATGCATGGAAGTTGTACTCCTCCAACTCTAGTATTTGGTACTTTCTTTTTAAAGCTGTAACACTAGCATCAATATTTAGTAGCTTCATCGCCCATAATGGTTTATGCTGAAGGTTGATCGATGAATGACAAGACTTACCATTAAATAGTCGACAATGTGAATTGCCAATCGATACGAGTCTTGAAGGCAAGTTGGAAAGGCCCAAAGAGCCTCATCGAGCTTGACTGACCAATTCCTCAGAGATTGATCGCTCGTCTTTCCAACAATTAGCTTGAGCTCGTGATTCGTCACTTCCTCCACACTAATTGCATGTGGGTGGCAAGCGATGATCAATAAATGAGTTTTCTAGATAGTTTGAAAACTCATTTGAAAATACTCTAAAAGTGAGTACCCCGATTGCTTATGACCGAGAGAGGGTCGTCGAATTGAGTGACAACTCATGGCATGAAATTTACCAGAACCATAGCATCATTACCTTGCTCTTTATATAATAGTGCGCTTTCGAATGCATGGAACTTGCACTCCTCCAACTCTAGTATTTGGTAGTTTCTTTCTAAAGCTGTAACACTAGCATCTATATTTGCTAGCTTCATCGCCCATAATGGTTTATGCTCAAGGTTGACTGATAAATGACAAGACTTACCATTAAATAGCCGACAATGTGAATTGCCGATCGATACGAGTCTTGAAGGAAATTGGAAAGGCCCAAAGAGCCTCATCAAACTTGATTTATCAATTCCTCAGAGATTGATCGATCGTCTTTCCAACAATTAGCTCGAGCTCGTGATTCGTCACTTCCTCCACACTAATTACATGTGGGTGGCAAGCGATGATCAATAAATGAGTTATTCTAGTTAATTTAAAAACACGTTTGAAAATACTCTCGAAGTGATTACCCCGATTGCTTATGACCAAGAGAGGTTCGTCAAGTTGAGTGAGAACTCATGGCATGAACTTTACAAGAACCTTAGCATCATTACCTTTCTCTTTATATAGTAGTGCGCTTTCGAATGCATGGAAGTTGTACTCCTCCAACTCTAGTATTTGGTACTTTCTTTCTAAAGCTGTAACACTAGCATCTATATTTAGTAGCTTCATCGCCCATAATGGTTTATGCTCAAGGTTGACTGATAAATGACAAGACTTACCATTAAATAGCCGACAATGTGAATTGCCGATCGATACGAGTCTCGAAGGCAGGTCGAAAGGCCCAAAGAGCCTCATCGAGCTTGATTGACCAATTCCTCTGAGATTCATCGATCGTCTTTCCAACAATTAGCTCGAGCTCATGATTCGTCACTTCCTCCACACTAATTGCATGTGGGTGGCAAGCGATGATCAATAAATGAGTTATTCTAGTTAATTTAAAAACACGTTTGAAAATACTCTCGAAGTGATTACCCCGATTGCGTATGACCAAGAGAGGTTCGTCAAGTTGAGTGAGAACTCATGGCATGAACTTTACCAACACGTTTGCATCATTACCTTTCTCTTGATATAGTAGTGCGCTTTCGAATGCATGGAAGTTGTACTCCTCCAACTCTAGTACTTGGTACTTTCTTTCTAAAGCTGTAACACTAGCATCAATATCTAGTAGCTTCATCGCCCATAATGGTTTATGCTCATGGTTGACTGATGAATGACAGGACTTACCATTAAATAGACCACAATGTGAATTGCCGATCGATACAAGTCTTGAAGGCAGTTGGAAAGGCCCAAAGAGCCTCATCGAGCTTGACTGACCAATTCCTCAGAGATTGATCGCTCGTCTTTCCAACAATTAGCTTGACCTCGTGATTCGTCACTTCCTCCACACTAATTGCATGTGGGTGGCAAGCGATGATCAATAAATGAGTTATTCTAGTTAGTCTAAAAACACATTTGAATATACTTTGAAAGTCATTACACCGATTGCTTATGACCAAGAGAGGGTCGTCAAGTTGAGTGAGAACTCATGGCATGAACTTTACCAGCACGTTTGCATCATTACCTTTCTCTTTATATAGTAGTGCGCTTTCGAATGCATGGAAGTTGTACTCCTCCAACTCTAGTACTTGGTACTTTCTTTCTAAAGCTGTAACACTAGCATCAATATTTAGTAGCTTCATCGCCCATAATGGTTTATGCTCATGGTTGACTGATAAATGACAAGACTTACCATTAAATAGCTGAGAATGTGAATTGCCGATCGATACGAGTCTTGAAGGCAATTGGAAAGGCCCAAAGAGCCTCATCATACTTGATTGACCAATTCCTCAGAGATTGATCTATCGTCTTTCCAACAATTAGCTCGAGCTCGTGATTCGTCACTTCCTCCACACTAATTGCATGTGGGTGGCAAGCGATGATCAATAAATGAGTTATTCTAGTTCATTTAAAAACAAGTTTGAAAATACTCTCAAAGTGATTACCCCGATTGCTTATGACCAAGAGAGGTTCGTCAAGTTCAGTGAGAACTCATGGCATGAACTTTACCAGCACCTTTGCATCATTACCTTTCTCTTTATATAGTAGTGCGCTTTCGAATGCATGGAAGTTGTACTCCTCCAACTCTAGTATTTGGTACTCTCTTTCTAAAGCTGTAACACTAGCATCAGTATTTAGTAGCTTCATCGCCCATAATGGTTTATGCACAAGGTTGACTGATGAATGACAAGACATACCATTAAATAGTCCACAATGTGAATTGCCGATCGATACGAGTTTTGAAGGCAGTTGGAAAGGCCCAAAGAGCCTCATCAAACTTGATTGACCAATTCCTCAGAGATTGATCGATCGTCTTTCCAACAATTAGCTCGAGCTCGTGATTCGTCACTTCCTCCACACTAATTGCATGTGGGTGGCAAGCGATGATCAATAAATGAGTTATTCTAGTTAGTCTAAAAACACATTTGAATATACTTTGAAAGTCATTACACCGATTGCTTATGACCAAGAGAGGGTCGTCAAGTTGAGTGAGAACTCATGGCATGAACTTTACCAGCACGTTTGCATCATTACCTTTCTCTTTATATAGTAGTGCGCTTTCGAATGCATGGAAGTTGTACTCCTCCAACTCTAGTACTTGGTACTTTCTTTCTAAAGCTGTAACACTAGCATCAATATTTAGTAGCTTCATCGCCCATAATGGTTTATGCTCATGGTTGACTGATGAATGACAAGACTTACCATTAAATAGTCCACAATGTGAATTGCCGATCGATACGAGTCTTGAAGGCAGTTGGAAAGGCCCAAAGAGCCTCATCGAGCTTGACTGACCAATTCCTCAGAGATTGATCGCTCGTCTTTCCAACAATTAGCTTGAGCTCGTGATTCGTCACTTCCTCCACACTAATTGCATGTGGGTGGCAAGCGATGATCAATAAATGAGTTTACTAATTAGTTTGAAAACTCATTTGAAAATACTCTAAAAGTGAGTACCCCGATTGCTTATTACCGAGAGAGGGTCGTCGAATTGAGTGACAACTCATGGCATGAAATTTACCAGAACCTTAGCATCATTACCTTTCTCTTTATATAATAGTGCGCTTTCGAATGCATGAAACTTGCACTCCTCCAACTCTAGTATTTGGTAGTTTCTTTCTAAAGCTGTAACACTAGCATCTATATTTAGTAGCTTCATCGCCCATAATGGTTTATGCTCAAGGTTGACTGATAAATGACAAGACTGACCATTAAATAGCCGACAATGTGAATTGCCGATCGATACGAGTCTTGAAGGCAATTGGAAAGGCCCAAAGAGCCTCATCAAACTTGATTGACCAATTCCTCAGAGATTGATCTATCGTCTTTCCAACAATTAGCTCGAGCTCGTGATTCGTCACTTCCTCCACACTAATTGCATGTGGGTGGCAAGCGATGATCAATAAATGAGTTATTCTAGTTAATTTAAAAACACGTTTGAAAATACTCTCAAAGTGATTACCCCGATTGCTTATGACCAAGAGAGGTTCGTCAAGTTCAGTGAGAACTCATGGCATGAACTTTACCAGACCTTAGCATCATTACCTTTCTCTTTATATAGTAGTGCGCTTTCGAATGCATGGACGTTGTACTCCTCCAACTCTAGTATTTGGTACTCTCTTTCTAAAGCTGTAACACTAGCATCAATATTTAGTAGCTTCATCGCCCATAATGGTTTATGGTCAAGGTTGACTGATGAATGACAAGACATACCATTAAATAGTCGACAATGTGAATTGCCGATCGATATGAGTCTTGAAGGCAGTTGGAAAGGCCCAAAGAGCCTCATCAAACTTGACTGACCAATTCCTTAGAGATTGATCGATCGTCTTTCCAACAATTAGCTCGAGCTCGTGATTCGTCACTTCCTCCACACTAATTGCATGTGGGTGGCAAGCGATGATCAATAAATGAGTTATTCTAGTTAGTCTAAAAACACATTTGAATATACTTTGAAAGTCATTACACCGATTGCTTATGACCAAGGAGGGTCGTCAAGTTGAGTGAGAACTCATGGCATGAACTTTACCAGCACGTTTGCATCATTACCTTTCTCTTTATATAGTAGTGCGCTTTCGAATGCATGGAAGTTGTACTCCTCCAACTCTAGTACTTGGTACTTTCTTTCTAAAGCTGTAACACTAGCATCAATATTTAGTAGCTTTATCGCCCATAATGGTTTATGCTCATGGTTGACTGATGAATGAAAAGACTTACCATTAAATAGTCCACAATGTGAATTGCCGATCGATACGAGTCTTGAAGGCAGTTGGAAAGGCCCAAAGAGCCTCATCGAGCTTGACTGACCAATTCCTCAGAGATTGATCGCTCGTCTTTCCAACAATTAGCTTGAGCTCGTGATTCGTCACTTCCTCCACACTAATTGCATGTGGGTGCAAGCGATGATCAATAAATGAGTTTTCTAATTAGTTTGAAAACTCATTTGAAAATACTCTAAAAGTGAGTACCCCGATTGCTTATGACCGAGAGAGGGTCGTCGAATTGAGTGACAACTCATGGCATGAAATTTACCAGAACCTTAGCATCATTACCTTTCGCTTTATATAATAGTGCACTTTCAAATGCATGGAACTTGCACTCCTCCAACTCTAGTATTTGGTAGTTTCTTTCTAAAGCTGTAACACTAGCATCTATATTTAGTAGCTTCATCGCCCATAATGGTTTATGCTCAAGGTTGACTGATAAATGACAAGACTTACCATTAAATAGCCGACAATGTGAATTGCCGATCGATACGAGTCTTGAAGGAAATTGGAAAGGCCCAAAGAGCCTCATCATACTTGATTGACCAATTCCTCAGAGATTGATCTA
Organism: Linum usitatissimum; assembly: GCA_030674075.2. Taxonomy (NCBI): domain Eukaryota; kingdom Viridiplantae; phylum Streptophyta; class Magnoliopsida; order Malpighiales; family Linaceae; genus Linum; species Linum usitatissimum. The sequence goes on along the minus strand of JAUJYP020000998.1, from coordinate 39,644 downwards.
TCGTCTTTCCAACAATTAGCTCGAGCTCGTGATTCGTCACTTCCTCCACACTAATTGCATGTGGGTGGCAAGCGATGATCAATAAATGAGTTATTCTAGTTAATTTAAAAACACGTTTGAAAATACTCTCAAAGTGATTACCCCGATTGCTTATGACCAAGATAGGTTCGTCAAGTTCAGTGAGAACTCATGGCATGAACTTTACCAGCACCTTTGCATCATTACCTTTCTCTTTATATAGTAGTGCGCTTTCGAATGCATGGAAGTTGTACTCCTCCAACTCTAGTATTTGGTACTTTCTTTCTAAAGCTGTAACACTAGCATCAATATTTAGTAGCTTCATCGCCCATAATGGTTTATGCTCAAGGTTGTCGATGAATGACAAGACATACCATTAAATAGTCGACAATGTGAATTGCCGATCGATACGAGTCTTGAAGGCAGTTGGAAAGGCCCAAAGAGCCTCATCAAACTTGATTGACCAATTCCTCGGAGATTGATCGATCGTCTTTCCAACAATTAGCTCGAGCTCGTGATTCGTCACTTCCTCCACACTAATTGCATGTGGGTGGCAAGCGATGATCAATAAATGAGTTATTCTAGTTAGTCTAAACACACGTTTGAATATACTTTGAAAGTCATTACACCGATTGCTTATGACCAAGAGAGGGTCGTCAAGTTGAGTGAGAACTCATGGCATGAACTTTACCAGCACCTTTGCATCATTACCTTTCTCTTTATATAGTAGTGCGCTTTCGAATGCATGGAAGTTGTACTCCTCCAACTCTAGTATTTGGTACTTTCTTTCTAAAGCTGTAACACTAGCATCAATATTTAGTAGCTTCATCGCCCATAATGGTTTATGCTCAAGGTTGTCGATGAATGACAAGACATACCATTAAATAGTCGACAATGTGAATTGCCGATCGATACGAGTCTTGAAGGCAGTTGGAAAGGCCCAAAGAGCCTCATCAAACTTGATTGACCAATTCCTCGGAGATTGATCGATCGTCTTTCCAACAATTAGCTCGAGCTCGTGATTCGTCACTTCCTCCACACTAATTGCATGTGGGTGGCAAGCGATGATCAATAAATGAGTTATTCTAGTTAGTCTAAACACACGTTTGAATATACTTTGAAAGTCATTACACCGATTGCTTATGACCAAGAGAGGGTCGTCAAGTTGAGTGAGAACTCATGGCATGAACTTTACCAAGACCTTTGCATCATTACCTTTCTCTTTATATAGTAGTGCGCTTTCGAATGCATGGAAGTTGTACTCCTCCAACTCTAGTATTTGGTACTCTCTTTCTAAAGCCGTAACACTAGCATCAATATTTAGTAGCTTCATCGCCCATAATGGTTTATGCTCAAGGTTGTCTGATGAATGACAAGACATACCATTAAATAGTCGACAATATGAATTGCCGATCGATACGAGTCTTGAAGGAAGTTTTAAAGGCCCAAAGAGCCTCATCAAACTTGATTGACCAATTCCTCAGAGATTGATCGATCGTCTTTCCAACAATTAGCTCGAGCTCGTGATTCGTCACTTCCTCCACACTAATTGCATGTGGGTGGCAACCGATGATCAATAAATGAGTTATTCTAGTTAGTCTAAAAACACGTTTGAATATACTTTGAAAGTCATTACACCGATTGCTTATGACCAAGAGAGGGTCGTCAAGTTGAGTGAGAACTCATGGCATGAACTTTACCAGCACCTTTGCATCATTACCTTTCTCTTTATATAGTAGTGCGCTTTCGAATGCATGGAAGTTGTACTCCTCCAACTCTAGTATTTGGTACTCTCTTTCTAAAGCTGTAACACTAGCATCAATATTTAGTAGCTTCATCGCCCATAATGGTTTATGCTCAAGGTTGACTGATGAATGACAAGACTTACCATTAAATAGTCGACAATGTGAATTGCCGATCGATACGAGTCTTGAAGGCAGTTGGAAAGGCCCAAAGAGCCTCATCAAACTTTATTGACCAATTCCTCCAGAGATTGATCGATCGTCTTTCCAACAATTAGCTCGAGCTCGTGATTCGTCACTTGCTCCACACTAATTGCATGTGGGTGGCAAGCGATGATCAATAAATGAGTTATTCTAGTTAGTGTGAAAACACGTTTGAATATACTTTGAAAGTCATTACACCGATTGCTTATGACCAAGAGAAGGTCGTCAAGTTGAGTGACAACTCATGGCATGAACTTTACCAAGACCTTTGCATCATTACCTTTCTCTTTATATAGTAGTGCGCTTTCGAATGCATGGAAGTTGTACTCCTCCAACTCTAGTATTTGGTACTTTCTTTCTAAAGCCGTAGCACTAGCATCAATATTTAGTAGCTTCATCGCCCATAATGGTTTATGCTCAAGGTTGACTGATGAATGACAAGACTTACCATTAAATAGTCGACAATGTGAATTGCCGATCGATGCGAGTCTTGAAGGCAGTTGGAAAGGCCCAAAGAGCCTCATCAAACTTGATTGACAAATTCCTTAGAGATTGATCGATTGTCTTTCCAACAATTAGCTCGAGCTCGTGATTCGTCACTTCCTCCACACTAATTGCATGTGGGTGGCAAGCGATGATCAATAAATGAGTTATTCTAGTTAGTCTAAACACACGTTTGAATATACTTTGAAAGTCATTACACCGATTGCTTATGACCAAGAGAGGGTCGTCAAGTTGAGTGAGAACTCATGGCATGAACTTTACCAAACCTTTGCATCATTACCTTTCTCTTTATATAGTAGTGCGCTTTCGAATGCATGGAAGTTGTACTCCTCCAACTCTAGTATTTGGTACTTTCTTTCTAAAGCTGTAACACTAGCATCAATATTTAGTAGCTTCATCGCCCATAATGGTTTATGCTCAAGGTTGTCTGATGAATGACAAGACATACCATTAAATAGTCGACAATGTGAATTGCCGATCGATACGAGTCTTGAAGGCAGTTGGAAAGGCCCAAAGAGCCTCATCAAACTTGATTGACCAATTCCTCGGAGATTGATCGATCGTCTTTCCAACAATTAGCTCGAGCTCGTGATTCGTCACTTCCTCCACACTAATTGCATGTGGGTGGCAAGCGATGATCAATAAATGAGTTATTCTAGTTAGTCTAAACACACGTTTGAATATACTTTGAAAGTCATTACACCGATTGCTTATGACCAAGAGAGGGTCGTCAAGTTGAGTGAGAACTCATGGCATGAACTTTACCAGCACCTTTGCATCATTACCTTTCTCTTTATATAGTAGTGCGCTTTCGAATGCATGGAAGTTATACTCCTCCAACTCTAGTATTTGGTACTCTCTTTCTAAAGCTGTAACACTAGCATCAATATTTAGTAGCTTCATCGCCCATAATGGTTTATGCTCAAGGTTGTCTGATGAATGACAAGACATACCATTAAATAGTCGACAATATGAATTGCCGATCGATACGAGTCTTGAAGGAAGTTTTAAAGGCCCAAAGAGCCTCATCAAACTTGATTGACCAATTCCTCAGAGATTGATCGATCGTCTTTCCAACAATTAGCTCGAGCTCGTGATTCGTCACTTCCTCCACACTAATTGCATGTGGGTGGCAACCGATGATCAATAAATGAGTTATTCTAGTTAGTCTAAAAACACGTTTGAATATACTTTGAAAGTCATTACACCGATTGCTTATGACCAAGAGAGGGTCGTCAAGTTGAGTGAGAACTCATGGCATGAACTTTACCAAGACCTTTGCATCATTACCTTTCTCTTTATATAGTAGTGCGCTTTCGAATGCATGGAAGTTGTACTCCTCCAACTCTAGTATTTGGTACTCTCTTTCTAAAGCCGTAACACTAGCATCAATATTTAGTAGCTTCATCGCCCATAATGGTTTATGCTCAAGGTTGACTGATGAATGACAAGACTTACCATTAAATAGTCGACAATGTGAATTGCCGATCGATACGAGTCTTGAAGGCAGTTGGAAAGGCCCAAAGAGCCTCATCAAACTTTATTGACCAATTCCTCAGAGATTGATCGATCGTCTTTCCAACAATTAGCTCGAGCTCGTGATTCGTCACTTGCTCCACACTAATTGCATGTGGGTGGCAAGCGATGATCAATAAATGAGTTATTCTAGTTAGTGTGAAAACACGTTTGAATATACTTTGAAAGTCATTACACCGATTGCTTATGACCAAGAGAAGGTCGTCAAGTTGAGTGACAACTCATGGCATGAACTTTACCAGCACCTTTGCATCATTACCTTTCTCTTTATATAGTAGTGCGCTTTCGAATGCATGGAAGTTGTACTCCTCCAACTCTAGTATTTGGTACTTTCTTTCTAAAGCTGTAGCACTAGCATCAATATTTAGTAGCTTCATCGCCCATAATGGTTTATGCTCAAGGTTGATCGATGAATGACAAGACTTACCATTAAATAGTCGACAATGTGAATTGCCGATCGATGCGAGTCTTGAAGGCGCTTGGAAAGGCCCAAAGAGCCTCATCAAACTTGATTGACAAATTCCTTAGAGATTGATCGATTGTCTTTCCAACAATTAGCTCGAGCTCGTGATTCGTCACTTCCTCCACACTAATTGCATGTGGGTGGCAAGCGATGATCAATAAATGAGTTATTCTAGTTAGTCTAAACACACGTTTGAATATACTTTGAAAGTCATTACACCGATTGCTTATGACCAAGAGAGGGTCGTCAAGTTGAGTGAGAACTCATGGCATGAACTTTACCAAGACCTTTGCATCATTACCTTTCTCTTTATATAGTAGTGCGCTTTCGAATGCATGGAAGTTGTACTCCTCCAACTCTAGTATTTGGTACTTTCTTTCTAAAGCTGTAACACTAGCATCAATATTTAGTAGCTTCATCGCCCATAATGGTTTATGCTCAAGGTTGTCTGATGAATGACAAGACATACCATTAAATAGTCGACAATGTGAATTGCCGATCGATACGAGTCTTGAAGGCAGTTGGAAAGGCCCAAAGAGCCTCATCAAACTTGATTGACCAATTCCTCGGAGATTGATCGATCGTCTTTCCAACAATTAGCTCGAGCTCGTGATTCGTCACTTCCTCCACACTAATTGCATGTGGGTGGCAAGCGATGATCAATAAATGAGTTATTCTAGTTAGTCTAAACACACGTTTGAATATACTTTGAAAGTCATTACACCGATTGCTTATGACCAAGAGAGGGTCGTCAAGTTGAGTGAGAACTCATGGCATGAACTTTACCAAGACCTTTGCATCATTACCTTTCTCTTTATATAGTAGTGCGCTTTCGAATGCATGGAAGTTGTACTCCTCCAACTCTAGTATTTGGTACTCTCTTTCTAAAGCCGTAACACTAGCATCAATATTTAGTAGCTTCATCGCCCATAATGGTTTATGCTCAAGGTTGTCTGATGAATGACAAGACATACCATTAAATAGTCGACAATATGAATTGCCGATCGATACGAGTCTTGAAGGAAGTTTTAAAGGCCCAAAGAGCCTCATCAAACTTGATTGACCAATTCCTCAGAGATTGATCGATCGTCTTTCCAACAATTAGATCGAGCTCGTGATTCGTCACTTCCTCCACACTAATTGCATGTGGGTGGCAACCGATGATCAATAAATGAGTTATTCTAGTTAGTCTAAAAACACGTTTGAATATACTTTGAAAGTCATTACACCGATTGCTTATGACCAAGAGAGGGTCGTCAAGTTGAGTGAGAACTCATGGCATGAACTTTACCAAGACCTTTGCATCATTACCTTTCTCTTTATATAGTAGTGCGCTTTCGAATGCATGGAAGTTGTACTCCTCCAACTCTAGTATTTGGTACTCTCTTTCTAAAGCCGTAACACTAGCATCAATATTTAGTAGCTTCATCGCCCATAATGGTTTATGCTCAAGGTTGATCGATGAATGACAAGACTTACCATTAAATAGTCGACAATGTGAATTGCCGATCGATACGAGTCTTGAAGGCGAGTTGGAAAGGCCCAAAGAGCCTCATCAAACTTGATTGACCAATTCCTCGGAGATTGATCGATCGTCTTTCCAACAATTAGCTCGAGCTCGTGATTCGTCACTTCCTCCACACTAATTGCATGTGGGTGGCAAGCGATGATCAATAAATGAGTTATTCTAGTTAGTCTAAACACACGTTTGAATATACTTTGAAAGTCATTACACCGATTGCTTATGACCAAGAGAGGGTCGTCAAGTTGAGTGAGAACTCATGGCATGAACTTTACCAGCACCTTTGCATCATTACCTTTCTCTTTATATAGTAGTGCGCTTTCGAATGCATGGAAGTTGTACTCCTCCAACTCTAGTATTTGGTACTCTCTTTCTAAAGCTGTAACACTAGCATCAATATTTAGTAGCTTCATCGCCCATAATGGTTTATGCTCAAGGTTGTCTGATGAATGACAAGACATACCATTAAATAGTCGACAATATGAATTGCCGATCGATACGAGTCTTGAAGGAAGTTTTAAAGGCCCAAAGAGCCTCATCAAACTTGATTGACCAATTCCTCAGAGATTGATCGATCGTCTTTCCAACAATTAGATCGAGCTCGTGATTCGTCACTTCCTCCACACTAATTGCATGTGGGTGGCAACCGATGATCAATAAATGAGTTATTCTAGTTAGTCTAAAAACACGTTTGAATATACTTTGAAAGTCATTACACCGATTGCTTATGACCAAGAGAGGGTCGTCAAGTTGAGTGAGAACTCATGGCATGAACTTTACCAAGCACCTTTGCATCATTACCTTTCTCTTTATATAGTAGTGCGCTTTCGAATGCATGGAAGTTGTACTCCTCCAACTCTAGTATTTGGTACTCTCTTTCTAAAGCCGTAACACTAGCATCAATATTTAGTAGCTTCATCGCCCATAATGGTTTATGCTCAAGGTTGATCGATGAATGACAAGACTTACCATTAAATAGTCGACAATGTGAATTGCCGATCGATACGAGTCTTGAAGGCGGTTGGAAAGGCCCAAAGAGCCTCATCAAACTTTATTGACCAATTCCTCAGAGATTGATCGATCGTCTTTCCAACAATTAGCTCGAGCTCGTGATTCGTCACTTGCTCCACACTAATTGCATGTGGGTGGCAAGCGATGATCAATAAATGAGTTATTCTAGTTAGTGTGAAAACACGTTTGAATATACTTTGAAAGTCATTACACCGATTGCTTATGACCAAGAGAAGGTCGTCAAGTTGAGTGACAACTCATGGCATGAACTTTACCAGCACCTTTGCATCATTACCTTTCTCTTTATATAGTAGTGCGCTTTCGAATGCATGGAAGTTGTACTCCTCCAACTCTAGTATTTGGTACTTTCTTTCTAAAGCTGTAGCACTAGCATCAATATTTAGTAGCTTCATCGCCCATAATGGTTTATGCTCAAGGTTGACTGATGAATGACAAGACTTACCATTAAATAGTCGACAATGTGAATTGCCAATCGATGCGAGTCTTGAAGGCAGTTGGAAAGGCCCAAAGAGCCTCATCAAACTTGATTGACAAATTCCTTAGAGATTGATCGATTGTCTTTCCAACAATTAGCTCGAGCTCGTGATTCGTCACTTCCTCCACACTAATTGCATGTGGGTGGCAAGCGATGATCAATAAATGAGTTATTCTAGTTAATTTAAAAATACGTTTGAAAATACTCTAAAAGTGATTACCCCGATTGCTTATGACCAAGAGAGGTTCGTCAAGTTGAGTGAGAACTCATGGCATGAACTTTACCAGAACCTTAGCATCATTACCTTTCTCTTTATATAGTAGTGCGCTTTCGAATGCATGGAAGTTGTACTCCTGCAACTCTAGTATTTGGTACTTTCTTTTAAAGCTGTAACACAAGCATCAATATTTAGTAGCTTCATCGCCCATAATGGTGTATGCTCAAGGTTGACTGATAAATGACAAGACTTACCATTAAATAGCCGACAATGTGAATTGCCGATCGATACGAGTCTGGAAGGCGGGTCGAAAGGCCCAAAGAGCCTCATCGAGCTTGATTGACCAATTCCTATGAGATTGATCGATCGTCTTTCCAACAATTAGCTCGAGCTCATGATTCGTCACTTCCTCCACACTAATTTCATGTGGGTGGCAAGCGATGATCAATAAATGAGTTATTCTAGTTAGTGTAAAAACACGTTTGAATATACTTTGAAAGTCATTAAACCGATTGCTTATGACCAAGAGATGGTCGTCAAGTTGAGTGAGAACTCATGGCATGAACTTTACCAGCACCTTTGCATCATTACCTTTCTCTTTATATAGTAGTGCGCTTTCGAATGCATGGAAGTTGTACTCCTCCAACTCTAGTATTTGGTACTTTCTTTCTAAAGCTGTAACACTAGCATCAATATTTAGTAGCTTCATGGCCCATAATGGTTTATGCTCAAGATTGTATGATGAATGACAAGACTTACCATTAAATAGTCGACAATGTGAATTGCCGATCGATGCGAGTCTTGAAGGCAGTTGGAAAGGTCGAAAAATCCTCATCGAGCTTGATTGACCAATTCCTTAGAGATTGATCGATCGTCTTTCCAAGAATTAGCCCGAGTTCATGATTCGTCACTTTGTCCAGACTAATTGCATGTGGGTGGCAAGCGATGATCTATAAATGAGTTTTCTAGTTAGTTTGAAAACTCATTTGGAAATACTCTAAAAGTGAGTACCCCGATTGCTTATGACCGAGAGAGGGTCGTCAAATTGAGTGAGAACTCATGCAATGAACTTTACCAGAACCTTAGCATCATTACCTTTCTCTTTATATAGTAGTGCGCTTTCGAATGCATGGAAGTTGTACTCCTCCAACTCTAGTATTTGGTACTTTCTTTTAAAGCTGTAACACTAGCATCAATATTTAGTAGCTTCATCGCCCATAATGGTGTATGCTCAAGGTTGAGTGATAAATGACAAGACTTACCATTAAATAGCCGACAATGTGAATTGCCGATCGATACGAGTCTGGAAGGCAGGTCGAAAGGCCCAAAGAGCCTCATCGAGCTTGATTGACCAATTCCTATGAGATTGATCGATCGTCTTTCCAACAATTAGCTCGAGCTCATGATTCGTCACTTCCTCCACCCTAATTTCATGTGGGTGGCAAGCGATGATCAATAAATGAGTTATTCTAGTTAGTGTAATAACACGTTTGAATATACTTTGAAAGTCATTAAACCGATTGCTTATGACCAAGAGAGGGTCGTCAAGTTGAGTGAGAACTCATGGCATGAACTTTACCAGCACCTTTGCATCATTACCTTTCTCTTTATATAGTAGTGCGCTTTCGAATGCATGGAAGTTGTACTCCTCCAACTCTAGTATTTGGTACTTTCTTTCTAAAGCTGTAACACTAGCATCAATATTTAGTAGCTTCATGGCCCATAATGGTTTAGGCTCAAGATTGACTGATGAATGACAAGACTTACCATTAAATAGTCGACAATGTGAATTGCCGATCGATGCGAGTCTTGAAGGCAGTTGGAAAGGCCGAAAAAGCCTCATCGAGCTTGATTGACCAATTCCTTAGAGATTGATCGATCGTCTTTCCAAGTATTAGCCCGAGTTCATGATTCGTCACTTTGTCCAGACTAATTGCATGTGGGTGGCAAGCGATGATCAATAAATGAGTTTTCTAGTTAGTTTGAAAACTCATTTGGAAATACTCTAAAAGTGAGTACCCCGATAGCTTATGACCGAGAGAGGGTCGTCGAATTGAGTGAGAACTCATGGCATGAACTTTACCAGAACCTTAGCATCATTACCTTTCTCTTTATATAATAGTGCGCTTTTGAATGCATGGAACTTGTAGTCCTCCAACTCTAGTATTTTGTACTTTCTTTCTAAAACTTTAAAACTAGCATCTATATTTAGTAGCTTCATCGCCTTAACGGTTTATGCTCAAGGTTGACTGATAAATGACAAGACTTACCATTAAATAGTCGACAACGTGAATTGCTAATCGATACGAGTCATCAATGCAGTTGGAAAGGCCCAAAGAGCCTCATCGAGCTTGATTGACCTATCCCTCAGAGATTGATCGATCGTCTTTCCAACAATTAGCTCGTGCTCATGATTTGTCACTTCCTCCACAGTAATTGCATGTGGGTGGCAAGCGATGATCCATAAATGAGTTATTCTAGTTAGTTTAAAAACACGTTTGAAAATACTCTGAAAGTGATTACCCCAATTTCTTATGACCGAGAGAGGGTCGTCGATATGAGTGAGAACTCATGGCATGAACTTTACCAGCACCTTAGCATCATTACCTTTCTCTTTATATAATATTGCGCTTTTGGATGCATGGAACCCATACTCCTCTAACTCTAGTAGTTGGTACTTTCTTTCTAAAGATGTAAGACTAGCATCCATATTTAGTAGCTTCATCGCCCATAATGGTTTATGCTCAAGGTTGACGTATAAATGACAAGACTTACCATTAAATAGTCGGCAAGGTGAAGTGGCGATCGATACGAGTCTTGAAGGCAATTGGAAAGGCCAAAAAAGCCTCATCGAGCTTGATTGACCAATTCCTTAGAGATTGATCGATCGTGTTTCCAAGAATTAGCCCGAGCTCATGATTCGTCACTTTGTCCAGACTAATTGCATGTGGGTGGCAAGCGATGATCAATAAATGAGTTTTCTAGTTAGTTTGAAAACTCATTTGAAAATACTATAAAAGTGAGTACTCCGATTGCTTATGACCGAGAGAGGGTCGTCGAATTGAGTGAGAACTCATGGCATAAACTTTACCAGAACCTTAGCATCATTACCTTTCTCTTTATATAATAGTGCGCTTTCGAATGCATGGAATTTGTAGTCCTCCAACTCTAGTATTTGGTACTTTCTTTCTAAAGCTGTAACACTAGCATCTATATTTAGTAGCTTCATCGCCCATAACGGTTTATGCTCAAGGTTGACTGATAAATGACAAGACTTACCATTAAATAGTCGACAACGTGAATTGCCAATCGATACGAGTCATCAAGGCAGTTGGAAAGGCCCAAAGAGCCTCATCGAGCTTGATTGACCAATTCCTCGGAGATTGATCGATCGTCTTTCCAACAATTAGCTCGTGCTCATGATTTGTCAATTCCTCCACAGTAATTGCATGTGGGTGGCAAGCGATGATCCATAAATGAGTTATTCTAGTTAGTTTAAAAACACGTTTGAAAATACTCTGAAAGTGATTACCCCAATTTCTTATGACCGAGAGAGGGTCGTCGAATTGAGTGAGAACTCATGGCATGAACTTTACCAGCACCTTAGCATCATTACCTTTCTCTTTATATAATATTGCGCTTTTGGATGCATGGAACCTATACTCCTCTAACTCTAGTAGTTGGTACTTTCTTTCTAAAGATGTAAGACTAGCATCCATATTTAGTAGCTTCATCGCCCATAATGGTTTATGCTCAAGGTTGACGTATAAGTGACAAGACTTACCATTAAATAGTCGACAAGGTGAAGTGCCCATCGATACGTGTCTTGAAGGCAATTGGAAAGGCCGAAAAAGCCTCATCGAGCTTGAGTGACCAATTCCTTAGAGATTGATCGATCGTCTTTCCATGAATTAGCCCGAGCTCATGATTCGTCACTTTGTCCAGACTAATTGCATGTGGGTGGCAAGCGATGATCAATAAATGAGTTTTCTAGTTAGTTTGAAAACTCAATTGAAAATACTCTAAAAGTGAGTACTCCGATTGCTTATGACCGAGAGAGGGTCGTCCAATTGAGTGAGAACTCATGGTATAAACTTTACCAGAACCTTAGCATCATTACCTTTCTCTTTATATAATAGTGCGCTTTCGAATGCATGGAATTTGTAGTCCTCCAACTCTAGTATTTGGTACTTTCTTTCTAAAGCTGTAACACTAACATCTATATTTAGTAGCTTCATCGCCCATAACGGTTTATGCTCAAGGTTGACTGATAAATGACAAGACTTACCATTAAATAGTCGACAACGTGAATTGCCAATCGATACGAGTCATCAAGGAAGTTGGAAAGGCCCAAAGAGCCTCATCGAGCTTGATTGACCAATTCCTCAGAGATTGATCGATCGTCTTTCCAACAATTAGCTCGAGCTCATGATTTGTCACTTCCTCCACAGTAATTGCATGTGGGTGGCAAGCGATGATCAATAAATGAGTTATTCTAGTTAGTTTGAAAACACGTTTGAAAATACTCTGAAAGTGATTACCCCAATTTCTTATGACCGAGAGAGGGTCGTCGATTTGAGTGAGAACTCATGGCATGAACTTTACCAGCACCTTAGCATCATTACCTTTCTCTTTATATAATATTGCGCTTTTGGTGCATGGAACCTATACTCCTCTAACTCTAGTAGTTGGTACTTTCTTTCTAAAGATTTAAGACTAGCATCCTTTTTAGTAGCTTCATCGCCCATAATGGTTTATGCTCAAGGTTGACGTATAAATGACAAGACTTACCATTAAATAGTCGACAAGGTGAAGTGTCGATCGATACGAGTCTTGAAGGCAATTGGAAAGGCCGAAAAAGCCTCATCGAGCTTGATTGACCAATTCCTTAGAGATTGATCGATCGTGTTTCCAAGAATTAGCCCGAGCTCATGATTTGTCACTTTGTCCAGACTAATTGCATGTGGGTGGCAAGCGATGATCAATAAATGAGTTTTCTAGTTAGTTTGAAAACTCATTTGAAAATACTATAAAAGTGAGTACTCCGATTGCTTATGACCGAGAGAGGGTCGTCGAATTGAGTGAGAACTCATGCCATAAACTTTACCTAACCTTAGCATCATTACCTTTCTCTTTATATAATAGTGCGCTTTCGAATGCATGGAATTTGTAGTCCTCCAACTCTAGTATTTGGTACTTTCTTTCTAAAGCTGTAACACTAGCATCTATATTTAGTATCTTCATCGCCCATAACGGTTTATGCTCAAGGTTGACTGATAAATGACAAGACTTACCATTAAATAGTCGACAACGTGAATTGCCAATCGATACGAGTCATCAAGGCAGTTGGAAAGGCCCAAAGAGCCTCATCGAGCTTGATTGACCAATTCCTCAGAGATTGATCGATCGTCTTTCCAACAATTAGCTCGAGCTCATGATTTGTCACTTCCTCCACAGTAATTGCATGTGGGTGGCAAGCGATGATCAATAAATGAGTTATTCTAGTTAGTTTAAAAACACGTTTGAAAATACTCTGAAAGTGATTACCCAAATTTCTTATGACCGAGTGAGGGTCGTTGATTTGAGTGAGAACTCATGGCATGAACTTTACCAGCACCTTAGCATCATTACCTTTCTCTTTATATAATATTGCGCTTTTGGTGCATGGAACCTATACTCCTCTAACTCTAGTAGTTGGTACTTTCTTTCTAAAGATGTAAGACTAGCATCCATATTTAGTAGCTTCATCGCCCATAATGGTTTATGCTCAAGGTTGACGTATAAATGACAAGACTTACCATTAAATAGTCGACAAGGTGAAGTGTCGATCGATACGAGTCTTGAAGGCAATTGGAAAGGCCGAAAAAGCCTCATCGAGCTTGATTGACCAATTCCTTAGAGATTGATCGATCGTGTTTCCAAGAATTAGCCCGAGCTCATGATTCGTCACTTTGTCCAGACTAATTGCATGTGGGTGGCAAGCGATGATCAATAAATGAGTTTTCTAGTTAGTTTGAAAACTCATTTGAAAATACTATAAAAGTGAGTACTCCGATTGCTTATGACCGAGAGAGGGTCGTCGAATTGAGTGAGAACTCATGGCATAAACTTTACCAAAACCTTAGCATCATTACCTTTCTCTTTATATAATAGTGTGCTTTCGAATGCATGGAATTTGTAGTCCTCCAACTCTAGTATTTGGTACTTTCTTTCTAAAGCTGTAACACTAGCATCTATATTTAGTAGCTTCATCGCCCATAACGGTTTATGCTCAAGGTTGACTGATAAATGACAAGACTTACCATTAAATAGTCGACAACGTGAATTGCCAATCGATACGAGTCATCAAGGCAATTGGAAAGGCCCAAAGAGCCTCATCGAGCTTGATTGACCAATTCCTCGGAGATTGATCGATCGTCTTTCCAACAATTAGCTCGTGCTCATGATTTGTCAATTCCTCCACAGTAATTGCATGTGGGTGGCAAGCGATGATCCATAAATGAGTTATTCTAGTTAATTTAAAAACACGTTTGAAAATACTCTGAAAGTGATTACCCCAATTTCTTATGACCGAGAGAGGGTCGTCGAATTGAGTGAGAACTCATGGCATGAACTTTACCAGCACCTTAGCATCATTACCTTTCTCTTTATATAATATTGCGCTTTTGAATGCATGGAACCTATACTCCTCTAACTCTAGTAGTTGGTACTTTCTTTCTAAAGATGTAAGACTAGCATCCATATTTAGTAGCTTCATCGCCCATAATGGTTTATGCTCAAGGTTGACGTATAAGTGACAAGACTTACCATTAAATAGTCGACAAGGTGAAGTGCCCATCGATACGAGTCTTGAAGGCAATTGGAAAGGCCGAAAAAGCCTCATCGAGCTTGAGTGACCAATTCCTTAGAGATTGATCGATCGTCTTTCCATGAATTAGCCCGAGCTCATGATTCGTCACTTTGTCCAGACTAATTGCATGTGGGTGGCAAGCGATGATCAATAAATGAGTTTTCTAGTTAGTTTGAAAACTCAATTGAAAATACTCTAAAAGTGAGTACTCCGATTGCTTATGACCGAGAGAGGGTCGTCCAATTGAGTGAGAACTCATGGTATAAACTTTACCAAACCTTAGCATCATTACCTTTCTCTTTATATAATAGTGCGCTTTCGAATGCATGGAATTTGTAGTCCTCCAACTCTAGTATTTGGTACTTTCTTTCTAAAGCTGTAACACTAACATCTATATTTAGTAGCTTCATCGCCCATAACGGTTTATGCTCAAGGTTGACTGATAAATGACAAGACTTACCATTAAATAGTCGACAACGTGAATTGCCAATCGATACGAGTCATCAAGGAAGTTGGAAAGGCCCAAAGAGCCTCATCGAGCTTGATTGACCAATTCCTCGAGATTGATCGATCGTCTTTCCAACAATTAGCTCGAGCTCATGATTTGTCACTTCCTCCACACTAATTGCATGTGGGTGGCAAGCGATGATCAATAAATGAGTTATTCTAGTTAGTTTGAAAACACGTTTGAAAATACTCTGAAAGTGATTACCCCAATTTCTTATGACCGAGAGAGGGTCGTCGATTTGAGTGAGAACTCATGGCATGAACTTTACCAGCACCTTAGCATCATTACCTTTCTCTTTATATAATATTGCGCTTTTGAATGCATGGAACCTATACTCCTCTAACTCTAGTAGTTGGTACTTTCTTTCTAAAGATTTAAGACTAGCATCCATATTTAGTAGCTTCATCGCCCATAATGGTTTATGCTCAAGGTTGACATATAAATGACAAGACTTACCATTAAATAGTCGACAAGGTGAAGTGTCGATCGATACGAGTCTTGAAGGCAATTGGAAAGGCCGAAAAAGCCTCATCGAGCTTGATTGACCAATTCCTTAGAGATTGATCGATCGTGTTTCCAAGAATTAGCCCGAGCTCATGATTTGTCACTTTGTCCGTACTAATTGCATGTGGGTGGCAAGCGATGATCAATAAATGAGTTTTCTAGTTAGTTTGAAAACTCATTTGAAAATACTATAAAAGTGAGTACTCCGATTGCTTATGACCGAGAGAGGGTCGTCGAATTGAGTGAGAACTCATGGCATAAACTTTACGAGAACCTTAGCATCATTACCTTTCTCTTTATATAATAGTGCGCTTTCGAATGCATGGAATTTGTAGTCCTCCAACTCTAGTATTTGGTACTTTCTTTCTAAAGCTGTAACACTAGCATCTATATTTAGTAGCTTCATCGCCCATAACGGTTTATGCTCAAGGTTGACTGATAAATGACAAGACTTACCATTAAATAGTCGACAACGTGAATTGCCAATCGATACGAGTCATCAAGGCAGTTGGAAAGGCCCAAAGAGCCTCATCGAGCTTGATTGACCAATTCCTCGAGATTGATCGATCGTCTTTCCAACAATTAGCTCGTGCTCATGATTTGTCAATTCCTCCACAGTAATTGCATGTGGGTGGCAAGCGATGATCCATAAATGAGTTATTGTAGTTAATTTAAAAACACGTTTGAAAATACTCTGAAAGTGATTACCCCAATTTCTTATGACCGAGAGAGGGTCGTCGAATTGAGTGAGAACTCATGGCATGAACTTTACCAGCACCTTAGCATCATTACCTTTCTCTTTATATAATATTGCGCTTTTGGATGCATGGAACCTATACTCCTCTAACTCTAGTAGTTGGTACTTTCTTTCTAAAGATGTAAGACTAGCATCCATATTTAGTAGCTTCATCGCCCATAATGGTTTATGCTCAAGGTTGACGTATAAGTGACAAGACTTACCATTAAATAGTCGACAAGGTGAAGTGCCCATCGATACGAGTCTTGAAGGCAATTGGAAAGGCCGAAAAAGCCTCATCGAGCTTGAGTGACCAATTCCTTAGAGATTGATCGATCGTCTTTCCATGAATTAGCCCGAGCTCATGATTCGTCACTTTGTCCAGACTAATTGCATGTGGGTGGCAAGCGATGATCAATAAATGAGTTTTCTAGTTAGTTTGAAAACTCAATTGAAAATACTCTAAAAGTGAGTACTCCGATTGCTTATGACCGAGAGAGGGTCGTCGAATTGAGTGAGAACTCATGGCATAAACTTTACCAAAACCTTAGCATCATTACCTTTCTCTTTATATGATAGTGCGCTTTCGAATGCATGGAACTTGTACTCCTCCAACTCTAGTATTTGGTACTTTCTTTCTAAAGCCGTAACACTAGCATCTATATTTAGTAGCTTCATCGCCCATAATGGTTTATGCTCAAGGTTGACCGATAAATGACAAGACTTACCATTAAATAGTCGACAATGTGAATTGCCGATCGATACGAGTCTCGAAGGCAGTCGAAAGGCCCAAAGAGCCTCATCGAGCTTGATTGACCAATTCCTTCGAGATTGATCGATCGTCTTTCCAACAATTAGCTCGAGCTCATGATTCGTCACTTCCTCCACACTAATTGCATGTGGGTGGCAAGCGATGATCAATAAATGAGTTATTCTAGTTAGTTTAAAAACACGTTTGAAAATACTTTGAAAGTGATTACACCGATTGCTTATGACCAAGAGAGGGTCGTCAATTGAGTGAGAACTCATGGCATGAACTTTACCAACACCTTAGCATCATTACCTTTCTCTTTATATAATATTGCCCTTTTGAATGCATGGAACTTGTACTCCTCCAACTCTAGTATTTGGTACTTTCTTTCTAAAGCCGTAACACTAGCATCAATATTTAGTAGCTTCATCGCCCATAATGGTTTATGCTCAAGGTTGACCGATGAATGACAAGACTTACCATTAAATAGTCGACAATGTGAATTGCCAATCGATACGAGTCTTCAAGGCAGCTTGGAAAGGCCCAAAGAGCCTCATCGAGCTTTATTGACCAATTCCTCAGAGATTGATCGATCGTCTTTCCAACAATTAGCTCGAGCTCGTGATTCGTCACTTGCTCCACACTAATTGCATGTGGGTGGCAAGCGATGATCAATAAATGAGTTTTCTAGATAGTTTGAAAACTCATTTGAAAATACTCTAAAAGTGAGTACCCCGATTGCTTATGACCGAGAGAGGGTCGTCGAATTGAGTGAGAACTCAAGGCATGAAATTTACCAGCACCTTAGCATCATTACCTTTCTCTTTATATAATAGTGCGCTTTCGAATGCATGGAACTTGCACTCCTCCAACTCTAGTATTTGGTAGTTTCTTTCTAAAGCTGTAAGACTAGCATCTATATTTAGTAGCTTCATCGCCCATAATGGTTTATGCTCAAGGTTGATCGATAAATGACAAGACTTACCATTAAATAGTCGACAATGTGAATTGCCGATCGATACGAGTCTTGAAGGAAATTGGAAAGGCCCAAAGAGCCTCATCGAGCTTGATTCACCAATTCCTCAGAGATTGATCGATTGTCTTTCCAACAATTAGCCCGAGCTCATGATTCGTCACTCCGTCCAGACTAATTACATGTGGGTGGCAAGCGATGATTAATAAATGAGTTATTTTAGTTAGTTTAAAAACTCGTTTGAAAATACTCTAAAGTGATTACCCCGATTGCTTATGACCAAGAGAGGGTCGTCGAAGTTGAGTGAGAACTCATGGCATGAACTTTACCAAAACCTTAGCATCATTACCTTTCTCTTTATATAATAGTGCGCTTTCGAATGCATGGAACTTGTACTCCTCCAACTTTAGTATTTGGTACTTTCTTTCTAAAGCTGTAACACTAGCATCTATATTTAGTAGCTTCATCGCCCATAATGGTTTATGCTCAAGGTTGACTGATAAATGACAAGACTTACCATTAAATAGCCGACAATGTGAATTGCCGATCGATACGAGTCTCGAAGGCGGTGTCGAAAGGCCCAAAGAGCCTCATCGAGCTTGATTGACCAATTCCTCGAGATTGATCGATCGTCTTTCCAACAATTAGCTCGAGCTCATGATTCGTCACTTCCTCCACACTAATTGCATGTGGGTGGCAAGCGATGATCAATAAATGAGTTATTCTAGTTAATTTAAAAACACGTTTGAAAATACTCTCGAAAGTGATTACCCCGATTGCTTATGACCAAGAGAGGTTCGTTAAGTTGAGTGAGAACTCATGGCATGAACTTTACCAACACCTTAGCATCATTACCTTTCTCTTTATATAATATTGCGCTTTTCGAATGCATGGAACGTGTACTCCTCCAACTCTAGTACTTGGTACTTTCTTTCTAAAGATGTAAGACTAGTATCCATATTTAGTAGCTTCATCGCCCATAATGGTTTATGCTCATGGTTGACATATGAATGACAAGACTTACCATTAAATAGTCGACAATGTGAATTGCCGATCGATACAAGTCTTGAAGGTAATTGGAAAGGCCCAAAGAGCCTCATCGAGCTTGATTGACCAATTCCTCGAGATTGATCGATCGTCTTTCCAAGAATTAGCCCGAGCTCGTGATTCGTCACTTTGTCCACACTAATTGCATGTGGGTGGCAAGCGATGATCAATAAATGAGTTATTCTAGTTAGTCTAAAAACTCATTTGAAAATACTTTGAAAGTGAGTACCCCGATTGCTTATGACCAAGAGAGGGTCGTCAAGTTGAGTGAGAACTCATGGCATGAACTTTACCAAGACCTTAGCATCATTATCTTTCTCTTTATATAATAGTGCGCTTTCGAATGCATGGAACTTGTACTCCTCCAACTCTAGTATTTGGTACTTTCTTTCTAAAGCCGTAACACTAGCATCTATATTTAGTAGCTTCATCGCCCATAATGGTTTATGCTCAAGGTTGACCGATGAATGACAAGACTTACCATTAAATAGTCGACAATGTGAATTGCCGATCGATACGAGTTTTGAAGGCAATTGGAAAGGCCCAAAGAGCCTCATCGAGCTTGATTGACCAATTCCTCAGAGATTGATCGGTAGTCTTTCCAAGAATTAGCCCGAGCTCATGATTCGTCACATTGTCCAGACTAATTGCATGCGGGTGGCAAGCGATGATCAATAAATGAGTTTTCTAGTTAGTTTGAAAACTCATTTGAAAATACTCTAAAAGTGAGTACCCCGATTGCTTATGACCGAGAGAGGGTCGTCGAATTGAGTGAGAACTCATGGCATGAACTTTACCAACCTTAGCATCATTACCTTTCTCTTTATATAATAGTGCGCTTTCGAATGCATGGAACTTGCACTCCTCCAACTCTAGTATTTGGTACTTTCTTTCTAAAGCTGTAACACTAGCATCTATATTTAGTAGCTTCATCGCCCATAATGGTGTATGCTCAAGGTTGATTGATAAATGACAAGACTTACCATTAAATAGTCGACAATGTGAATTGCCGATCGATACGAGTCTTGAAGGCAGTTGGAAAGGCCCAAAGAGCCTCATCGAGCTTGATTGACCAATTCCTCAGAGATTGATCTATCGTCTTTCCAACAATTAGCTCGAGCTCATGATTCGTCACTTCCTCCACACTAATTGCATGTGGGTGGCAAGCGATGATCAATAAATGAGTTATTCTAGTTAATTTAAAAACACGTTTGAAAATACTCTCAAAGTGATTACACCGATTGCTTATGACCAAGAGAGGGCCGTCAAGTTGAGTGAGAACTCATGGCATGAACTTGACCAGAACCTTAGCATCATTACCTTTCTCTTTATATAATAGTGCGCTTTTCGAATGCATGGAACGTGTACTCCTCCAACTCTAGTATTTGGTACGTTCTTTCTAAAGATGTAACACTAGCATCCATATTTAGTAGCTTCATCGCCCATAATGGTTTATGGTCAAGGTTGACGATGAATGACAAGACATACCATTAAATAGTCGACAAGGTGAAGTGCCGATCGATATGAGTCTTGAAGGAAATTGGAAAGGCCCAAAGAGCCTCATCAAACTTGATTGACCAATTCCTCAGAGATTGATCGATCGTCTTTCCAACAATTAGCTCGAGCTCGTGATTCGTCACTTTGTCCACACTAATTGCATGTGGGTGGCAAGCGATGATCAATAAATGAGTTATTCTAGTTAGTTTAAAAACTCATTTTAAAATACTTTGAAAGTGAGTACCCCGATTGCTTATGACCAAGAGAGGGTCGTCGAATTGAGTGAGAACTCATGGCATGAACTTTACCAAACCGTAGCATCATTACCTTTCTCTTTATATAATAGTGCGCTTTCGAATGCATGGAACTTGCACTCCTCCAACTCTAGTATTTGGTAGTTTCTTTCTAAAGCTGTAAGACTAGCATCTATATTTAGTAGCTTCATCGCCCATAATGGTTTATGCTCAAGGTTGACTGATAAATGACAAGACTTACCATTAAAAAGTCGACAAGGTGAAGTGCCGATCGATACGAGTTTTGAAGGCAATTGGAAAGGCCCAAAGAGCCTCATCGAGCTTGATTGACCAATTCCTCAGAGATTGATCGGTAGTCTTTCCAAGAATTAGCCCGAGCTCATGATTCGTCACTTTGTCCAGACTAATTGCATGCGGGTGGCAAGCGATGATCAATAAATGAGTTTTCTAGTTAGTTTGAATACTCAGTTGAAAATACTCTAAAAGTGAGTACCCCGTTTGCTTATGACCGAGAGAGGGTCGTCGAATTGAGTGAGAACTCATGGCATGAACTTTACCAGCACCTTAGCATCATTACCTTTCTCTTTATATAATAGTGCGCTTTCGAATGCATGGAACTTGTACTCCTCCAACTCTAGTATTTGGTACTTTCTTTCTAAAGCTGTAACACTAGCATCTATATTTAGTAGCTTCATCGCCCATAATGGTGTATGCTCAAGGTTGACTGATAAATGACAAGACTTACCATTAAATAGTCGACAATGTGAATTGCCGATCGATACGAGTCTTGAAGGCAGTTGGAAAGGCCCAAAGAGCCTCATCGAGCTTGATTGACCAATTCCTCAGAGATTGATCGATCGTCTTTCCAACAATTAGCTCGAGCTCATGATTCGTCACTTCCTCCACACTAATTCCATGTGGGTGGCAAGTGATGATCAATAAATGAGTTATTCTAGTTAGTTTAAAAACACGTTTGAAAATACTCTGAAAGTGATTACACCGATTGCTTATGACCTAGAGAGGGTCGTTAAGTTGAGTGAGAACTCAAGGCATGAACTTTACCAGCACCTTAGCATCATTACCTTTCTCTTTATATAATATTGCGCTTTTCGAATGCATGGAACGTGTACTCCTCCAACTCTAGTAGTTGGTACGTTCTTTCTAAAGATGTAAGACTAGCATCCATATTTAGTCGCTTCATCACTCATAATGGTTTATGCTCAAGGTTGACATATAATTGACAAGACGTACCATTAAATAGTCGACAAGGTGAAGTGCCGATCGATATGAGTCTTGAAGGCAATTGGATAGGCCCAAAGAGCCTCATCAAGCTTGATTGACCAATTCCTTAGAGATTGATCGATCGTCTTTCCAAGAATTAACCCGAGCTCATGATTCGTCACTTTGTCCAGACTAATTGCATGTGGGTGGCAAGCGATGATCTATAAATGAGTTTTCTAGTTAGTTTCAGAACTCATTTTAAAATACTGTAAAAGTGAGTACCCCGATTGCTTATGACCGAGAGAGGGTCGTCGAATTGAGTGACAACTCATGGCATGAACTTTACCAGAACCTTAGCATCATTACCTTTCTCTTTATATAATAGTGCGCTTTCGAATGCATGGAACTTGCACTCCTCCAACTCTAGTATTTGGTACTTTCTTTCTAAAGCTGTAAGACTAGCATCTATATTTAGTAGCTTCATCGCCCATAATGGTTTATGCTCAAGGTTGACTGATAAATGACAAGACTTACCATTAAAAAGTCGACAAGGTGAAGTGCCGATCGATACGAGTTTTGAAGGCAATTGGAAAGGCCCAAAGAGCCTCATCGAGCTTGATTGACCAATTCCTCAGAGATTGATCGGTAGTCTTTCCAAGAATTAGCCCGAGCTCATGATTCGTCACTTTGTCCAGACTAATTGCATGCGGGTGGCAAGCGATGATCAATAAATGAGTTTTCTAGTTAGTTTGAATACT
Source organism: Linum usitatissimum (assembly GCA_030674075.2). Lineage (NCBI taxonomy): Eukaryota > Viridiplantae > Streptophyta > Magnoliopsida > Malpighiales > Linaceae > Linum > Linum usitatissimum. Next base: position 16,832 of record JAUJYP020000998.1, on the reverse strand, counting down.
CAGTTGAAAATACTCTGAAAGTGATTACCTTGATTGCTTATGACCGAGAGAGGGTCGTCGAATTGAGTGAGAATTCATGGCATGAACTTTACCAACACCTTAGCATCATTATCTTTCTCTTTATATAATATTGCGCTTTTGAATGCATGGAACCTATACTCCTCCAACTCTAGTAGTTGGTACTTTCTTTCTAAAGATGTAAGACTAGCATCCATATTTAGTAGCTTCATCGCCCATAATGGTTTATGCTCAAGGTTGACGTATCAATGACAAGACTTACCATTAAATAGACGACAATGTGAATTGCCGATCGATACGAGTCTTGAAGGCAATTGGAAAGGCCCAAAGAGCCTGATCGAGCTTGATTGACGAATTCCTCGAAGATCGATCGATGTGTTTCCAAGAATTAGCCCGAGCTCATGATTCGTCACTTTGTCCAGACTAATTGTATGTGGGTGGCAAGCGATGATCAATAAATGAGTTTTCTAGTTAGTTTGAAAACTCATTTGAAAATACTCTGAAAGTGATTACACCGATTGCTTATGACCGAGAGAGGGTCATCAAGTTGAGTGAGAACTCATGGCATGAACTTTACCAACCTTAGCATCATTATCTTTCTCTTTATATAATAGTGCGCTTTCGAATGCATGGAACTTGTACTCCTCCAACTTTAGTATTTGTTACTTTCTTTCTAAAGCTGTAACACTAGCATCTATATTTAGTAGCTTCATCGCCCATAATGGTTTATGCTCAAGGTTGACTGATAAATGACAAGACTTACCATTACATAGTCGATAATGTGACTTTCTGATCGATAGGAGTCTTGAAGGCAGTTGGAAAGGCCCAAAGAGCCTCATCAAGCTTGATTGACCAATTCCTCTGACATTGATCGGTAGTCTTTCCAAGAATTAGCCCGACCTCATGATTCGTCTCTTTGTCCAGAATAATTGCATGCGGGTGGCAAGCGATGATCAATAAATGAGTTTTCTAGTTAGTTTGAATACTCATTTGAAAATACTCTAAAAGTGAGTACCCCGATTGCTTATGACCGAGAGAGGGTCGTCGAATTGAGTGAGATCTCATGGCATGAACTTTACTAGCACCTTAGCATCATTACCTTTCTCTTTATATAATAGTGCGCTTTCGAATGCATGGAACTTGTACTCCTCCAACTCTAGTATTTGGTACTTTCTTTCTAAAGCTCGTAACACTAGCATCTATATTTAGTAGCTTCATCGCCCATAACGGTTTATGCTCAAGGTTGACTGATAAATGACAAGCCTTACCATTAAATAGTCGACAACGTGAATTGCCAATCGATACGAGTCATCAAGGCAGTTGGAAAGGCCAAAAGAGCCTCATCGAGCTTGATTGACAAATTCCTTAGAGATTGATCGATCGTCTTTCCAACAATTAGCTCGAGCTCATGATTCGTCACTTCCTCCACACTAATTGCATGTGGGTGGCAAGCGATGATCAATAAATGAGTTATTCTAGTTAGTTTCAAAACACGTTTTAAAATACTCTGAAAGTGATTACCCCGATTGCTTATGACCGAGAGAGGTTCGTCGAATTGAGTGAGAATTCATGGCATGAACTTTACCAGAACCTTAGTATCATTACCTTTCTCTTTATATAATATTGCGTTTTTGAATGCATGGAACCTGTACTCCTCCAACTCTAGCAGTTGGTACTTTCTTTCTAAAGATGTAAGACTAGCATCCATATTTAGTCGCTTCATCGCCCATAATGGTTTATGGTCAAGGTTGACGTATCAATGACAAGACTTACCATTAAATAGTCGACAAGGTGAAGTGCTGATCGATACGAGTCTTGAAGGCAATTGGAAAGGCCCAAAGAGCCTGATCGAGCTTGATTGACCAATTCCTCAGAGATCGATCGATCGTGTTTCCAAGAATTAGCTCGAGCTCATGATTTGTAACTTCGTCCACACAAATTGCATGTGGGTGGCAAGCGATGATCAATAAATGAGTTATTCTAGTTAGTTTAAAAACTCATTTGAAAATACTTCGAAAGTGATTACCCCGATTGCTTATGACCGAGAGAGGGTCATCGAATTGAGTGAGAACTCATGGCATGAACTTTACCAAGACCTTAGCATCATTATCTTTCTCTTTATATAATAGTGCGCTTTCGAAGGCATGGAACTTGTACTCCTCCAACTCTAGTATTTTGTACTTTCTTTCTAAAGCCGTAACACTAGCATCTATATTTAGTAGCTTCATCGCCCATAATGGTTTATGCTCAAGGTTGATCGATAAATGACAAGACTTACCATTAAATTGTCGATAATGTGAATTTCCGATCGATACGAGTCCCGAAGGCACTTGGAAAGGCCCAAAGAGCCTCATCGAGCTTGATTGACCAATTCCTCGAGATTGATCGGTAGTCTTTCCAAGAATTAGCCCAAGCTCATGATTTGTCACTTTGTCCAGACTAATTGCATGCGGGTGGCAAGCGATGATCAATAAATGAGTTTTCTAGTTAGTTTGAATACACATTTGAAAATACTCTAAAAGTGAGTACCCCGATTGCTTATGACCGAGAGAGGGTCGTCGAATTGAGTGAGAACTCATGTCAAGAACTTTACTGTAACCTTAGCATCATTACCTTTCGCTTTATATAACATTGCGCTTTCAAATGCATGGAACTTGTACTCCTCCAAGTGTAGTATTTGGTACTTTCTTTCTAAAGATGTAAGACTAGCATCCATTTTTAGTAGCTTCATCGCCCATAATGGTTTACGCTCAATGTTGATGTATAAATGACAAGACTTACCATTAAATAGTCGACAAGGTGAATTGCCGATCGATACGAGTCTTGAAGGAAATTGGAAAGGCCCAAAGAGGTTGATCGAGCTTGATTGACCAATTCCTCGAAGTTTGATCGATCGTCTTTCCAAGAACTAGCTTGAGCTCATGATTCGTCACTTCCTCCACACTAATTGCATGTGAGTGGTAAGCGATGATGAATGAATGAGTTATTCTAGTTAGTTTGAAAACTCGTTTAAAAATACTCCCAAAGTGATTACCCCGATTGCTTATGACCGAGAGAGGGTCGTCGAATTTAGTGAGAACTCATGGCATGAACTTTACCAAGACCTTAGCATCATTACCTTTCTCTTTATAAAATATTGCGCTTTTGAACGCATGGAACTTGTACTCCTCCAACTCTAGTATTTGGTACTTTCTTTCTAAAGATTTAAGAGTACCATCCATATTTAGTCGCTTCATCGCCCATAATGGTTTATGCTCAAGGTTGACGTATAAATGACAAGACTTACCACTGAATATTCGACAAGGTGAAGTGCCTATCAATACGACTCTTGAAGGCAGTTGGAAAGGCCCAAAGACCCTCATCGAGCTTGATTGACCAATTCCTCAGAGATCGATCGATCGTCTTTCCAAGAATTAGCCCGAGCTCATGATTCGTCACTTTGTCCAGACTAATTGCATGTGGGTGGCAAGCGATGATCAATAAATGAGTTATTCTAGTTAGTTTGAAAACTCATTTGAAAATACTCCGAAAGTGTGTACCCCAATTGCTTATGACCAAGAGAGGGTCATCGAATTGAGTGAGAACTCATGGCATGAACTTTACCAAAACCTTAGCATCATTATCTTTCTCTTTATATAATAGTGCGCTTTCGAATGCATGGAACTTGTACTCCTCCAACTTTAGTATTTGTTAGTTTCTTTCTAAAGCCGTAACACTAGCATCTAATATTTAGTAGCTTCATCGCCCATAATGGTTTATGCTCAAGGTTGACTGATAAATGACAAGACTTACCATTACATAGTCGATAATGTGACTTTCTGATCGATAGGAGTCTTGAAGGCAGTTGGAAAGGCCCAAAGAGCCTCATCAAGCTTGATTGACCAATTCCTCTGACATTGATCGGTAGTCTTTCCAAGAATTAGCCCGACCTCATGATTCGTCTCTTGGTCCAGAATAATTGCATGCGGGTGGCAAGCGATGATCAATAAATGAGTTTTCTAGTTAGTTTGAATACTCATTTGAAAATACTCTAAAAGTGAGTACCCCGATTGCTTATGACCGAGAGAGGGTCGTCGAATTGAGTGAGATCTCATGGCATGAACTTTACCAGCACCTTAGCATCATTACCTTTCTCTTTATATAATAGTGCGCTTTCGAATGCATGGAACTTGTACTCCTCCAACTCTAGTATTTGGTACTTTCTTTCTAAAGCTCTAACACTAGCATCTATATTTAGTAGCTTCATCGCCCATAACGGTTTATGCTCAAGGTTGACTGATAAATGACAAGAGTTACCATTAAATAGTCGACAACGTGAATTGCCAATCGATACGAGTCATCAAGGCAGTTGGAAAGGCCCAAAGAGCCTCATCGAGCTTGATTGACCAATTCCTTAGAGATTGATCGATCGTCTTTCCAACAATTAGCTCGAGCTCATGATTCGTCACTTCATCCACACTAATTGCATGTGGGTGGCAAGCGATGATCAATAAATGAGTTATTCTAGTTAGTTTCAAAACACGTTTTAAAATACTCTGAAAGTGATTACCCCGATTGCTTATGACCGAGAGAGGGTCGTTGAATTGAGTGAGAATTCATGGCATGAACTTTACCAACACCTTAGCATCATTACCTTTCTCTTTATATAATATTGCGTTTTTGAATGCATGGAACCTATACTCCTCCAACTCTAGTAGTTGGTACTTTCTTTCTAAAGATGTAAGACTAGCATCCATATTTAGTAGCTTCATCGCCCATAATGGTTTATGGTCAAGGTTGACGTATCAATGACAAGACTTACCATTAAATAGTCGACAAGGTGAAGTGCTGATCGATACGAGTCTTGAAGGCAATTGGAAAGGCCCAAAGAGCCTGATCGAGCTTGATTGACCAATTCCTCGCAGATTGATCGATCGTGTTTCCAAGAATTAGCCCTAGCTCATGAATTTGTAACTTTGTCCAGACAAATTGCATGTGGGTGGCAAGCGATGATCAATAAATGAGTTTTCTAGTTAGTTTGAAAACTCATTTGAAAATACTCTGAAAGTGCGTACCCTGATTGCTTATGACCGAGAGAGGGTCATCGAATTGAGTGAGAACTCATGGCATGAACTTTACCAAGAACCTTAGCATCATTATCTTTCTCTTTATATAATAGTGCGCTTTCGAAGGCATGGAACTTGTACTCCTCCAACTTTAGTATTTTGTACTTTCTTTCTAAAGCCGTAACACTAGCATCTATATTTAGTAGCTTCATCGCCCATAATGGTTTATGCTCAAGGTTGACTGATAAATGACAAGACTTACCATTAAATTGTCGATAATGTGAATTTCTGATCGATAGGAGTCCTGAAGTCAGTTGGAAAGGCCCAAAGAGCCTCATCGAGCTTGATTGACCAATTCCTCAGAGATTGATCGGTAGTCTTTCCAAGAATTAGCCCAAGCTCATGATTCGTCACTTTGTCCGTACTAATTGCATGCGGGTGGCAAGCGATGATCAATAAATGAGTTTTCTAGTTAGTTTGAAAACACATTTGAAAATACTCTAAAAGTGAGTACCCCGATTGCTTATGACCGAGAGAGGGTCGTCGAATTGAGTGAGAACTCATGTCATGAACTTTACCAAAACCTTAGCATCATTACCTTTCTCTTTATATAACATTGCGCTTTTGAATGCATGGAACTTGTACTCCTCCAACTCTAGTAGTTGGTACTTTCTTTCTAAAGATGTAAGACTAGCATCCATTTTTAGTCGCTTCATCGCCCATAATGGTTTACGCTCAATGTTGATGTATAAATGACAAGACTTACCATTAAATAGTCGACAAGGTGAAGTGCCGATCGATACGAGTCTTAAAGGCGGTTGGAAAGGCCCAAAGAGGTTCATCGAGCTTGATTGACCAATTCCTCAAAGTTTGATCGATCGTCTTTCCAAGAATTAGCTTGAGCTCATGATTCGTCACTTCCTCCACACTAATTGCATGTGGGTGGCAAGCGATGATGAATAAATGAGTTATTCTAGTTAGTTTGAAAACTCGTTTAAAAATACTCGAAAAGTGATTACCCCGATTGCTTATGACCGAGAGAGGGTCGTCGAATTTAGTGAGAACTCATGGCATGAACTTTACCAAGACCTTAGCGTCATTACCTTTCTCTTTATTAAATATTGCGCTTTTGAACGCATGGAACTTGTACTCCTCCAACTCTAGTAGTTGGTACTTTCTTTCTAAAGATTTAAGACTACCATCCATATTTAGTCGCTTCATCGCCCATAATGGTTTATGCTCAAGGTTGACGTATAAATGACAAGACTTACCATTAAATATTCGACAAGGTGAAGTGCCGATCAATACGACTCTTGAAGGCAATTGGAAAGGCCCAAAGACCCTCATCGAGCTTGATTGACCAATTCCTCGGAGATCGATCGATCGTCTTTCCAAGAATTAGCCCGAGCTCATGATTCGTCACTTTGTCCGTACTAATTGCATGTGGGTGGCAAGCGATGATCAATAAATGAGTTATTTAGTTAGTTTGAAAACTCATTTGAAAATACTGTGAAAGTGCGTAGCCTGATTGCTTATGACCGAGAGAGGGTCATCGAATTGAGTGAGAACTCATGGCATGAACTTTACAAAAACCTTAGCATCATTACCTTTCTCTTGATATAATAGTGCTCTTTCGAATGCATGGAACCTGTACTCCTGCAACTTTAGTATTTGGTACTTTCTTGCTAAAGCTATAACACTAGCATCTAAAATTAGTAGCTTCATCACCCATAATGGGTTATGCTTAAGGATGACTGATAAATGACAAGACTTACCATTAAATAGTCGATAATGTGAATTTCCGATCGATGGGAGTCTTGAAGGCAGTTAGAAAGGCCCAAAGAGCCTCATCGAGCTTGATTGACCAATTCCTCAGAGCTTGATCGATAGTCTTTCCAAAAATTAGCCCGAGCTCATGATTCGTCACTTTTTCCAGACTAATTGCATGTGGGTTGCAAGTGATGATCAATAAATGAGTTTTCTAGTTAGTTTGAATACTCATTTGAAAATACTCTAAAAGTGAGTACCCCGATTGCTTATGACCGAGAGAGGGTCGTCGAATTGAGAGAGAACTCATGGCATGAACTTTACCAGAACCTTAGCATCATTACCTTTCTCTTTATATAATATTGCGCTTTTGAATGCATGGAACCTGTGCTCCTCAAACTCTAGTAGTTGGTACTTTCTTTCTAAAGATTTAAGACTAGCATCCATATTTAGTCGCTTCATCGCCCATAATGGTTTATGCTCAAGGTTGACGTATAAATGACAAGACTTACCATTGAATATTCGACAAGGTGAAGTGCCTATCAATACGACTCTTGAAGGCAGTTGGAAAGGCCCAAAGACCCTCATCGAGCTTGATTGACCAATTCCTCAGAGATCGATCGATCGTCTTTCCAAGAATTAGCCCGAGCTCATGATTCGTCAGTTTGTCCAGACTAATTGCATGTGGGTGGCAAGCGATGATCAATAAATGAGTTTTCTAGTTAGTTTGAATACTCATTTGAAAATACTCTAAAAGTGAGTACCCCGATTGCTTATGACCGAGAGAGGGTCGTCGAATTGAGAGAGAACTCATGGCATGAACTTGACCAGAACCTTGCATCATTACCTTTCTCTTTACATAATATTGCGCTTTTGAATGCATGGAACCTGTGCTCCTCAAACTCTAGTAGTTGGTACTTTCTTTCTAAAGATTTAAGACTAGCATCCATATTTAGTCGCTTCATCGCCCATAATGGTTTATGCTCAAGGTTGACGTATAAATGACAAGACTTACCATTAAATATTCGACAAGGTGAAGTGCCTATCGATACGAGTCTTGAAGGCAATTGGAAAGGCCCAAAGAGCCTCATCGAGCTTGATTGACAAATTCCTCAGAGATTGATCGATCGTCTTTCCAAGAATCAGCTTGTGCTCATGATTCGTCACTTCCTCCTGACTAATTGCATGTGAGTGGTAAGCGATGATGAATAAATGAGTTATTCTAGTTAGTTTGAAAACTCGTTTGAAAGTATTCTGAAAGTGAGTACCCCAATTGCTTATGACCGAGAGAGGGTCGTCTAATTAAGTAAGAACTCATGGCATGAACTTTACCGGCAACTCAGCATCATTACCTTTTTCTTTATATAATAGTGCGCTTTCGAATGCATGGAACCTGTACTCCTCACACTCTAGCAGTTGGTACTTTCTTTCTAAAGATGTAAGACTAGCATCCATATTTAGTCGCTTCATCGCCCATAATGGTTTATGCTCAAGGTTGACGTATAAATGACAAGACTTGCCATTAAATATTCGACAAGGTGAAGTGCCGATCGATACGAGTCTTGAAGGCAATTGGAAAGCCCCAAAGACCCTCATCGAGCTTGATTGACCAATTCCTCTAAGATCGATCGATCGTCTTTCCAAGAATTAGCCCGAGCTCATGATTCGTCACTTTGTCCAGACTAATTGCATGTGAGTGGCAAGCGATGATCAATAAATGAGTTATTTAGTTAGTTTGAAAACTCATTTGAAAATACTCCGAAAGTGCGTAGCTCCGATTGCTTATGACCGAGAGAGGGTCATCGAATTGAGTGAGAACTCATGGCATGAACTTTACGAAAACCTTAGCATCATTACCTTTCTCTTGATATAATAGTGCTCTTTCGAATGCATGGAACTTCGTACTCCTCCAACTTTAGTATTTGGTACTTTCTTTCTAAAGCTATAACACTAGCATCTAAAATTAGTAGCTTCATCACCCATAATGGGTTATGCTTAAGGATGACGATAAATGACAAGACTTACCATTAAATAGTCGATAATGTGAATTTCCGATCGATGGGAGTCTTGAAGGCAATTGGAAAGGCCCAAAGAGCCTCATCGAGCTTGATTGACCAATTCCTCGAGCTTGATCGATAGTCTTTCCAAAAATTAGCCCGAGCTCATGATTCGTCACTTTTTCCCGACTAATTGCATGTGGGTGGCAAGCGATGATCAATAAATGAGTTTTCTAGTTAGTTTGAATACTCATTTGAAAATACTCTAAAAGTGAGTACCCCGATTGCTTATGACCGAGAGAGGGTCGTCGAATTGAGAGAGAACTCATGGCATGAACTTTACCAGAACCTTAGCATCATTACCTTTCTCTTTATATAATATTGCGCTTTTGAATGCATGGAACCTGTGCTCCTCAAACTCTAGTAGTTGGTACTTTCTTTCTAAAGATTTAAGACTAGCATCCATATTTAGTCGCTTCATCGCCCATAATGGTTTATGCTCAAGGTTGACGTATAAATGACAAGACTTACCATTAAAGATTCGACAAGGTGAAGTGCCGATCAATACGAGTCATGAAGGCAATTGGAAAGGCCCAAAGACCCTCATCGAGCTTGATTGACCAATTCCTCAGAGATCGATCGATCGTCTTTCCAAGAATTAGCCCGAGCTCATGATTCGTCACTTTGTCCAGACTAATTGCATGTGGGTGGCAAGCGATGATCAATAAATGAGTTATTTAGTTAGTTTGAAAACTCATTTGAAAATACTCTGAAAGTGTGTACCGTGATTGCTTATGACCGAGAGAGGGTCATCGAATTGAGTGAGAACTCATGGCATGAACTTTACCAAAACCTTAGCATCATTACCTTTCTCTTGATATAATAGTGCTCTTTCGAATGCATGGAACCTGTACTCCTGCAACTTTAGTATTTGGTACTTTCTTTCTAAAGCTATAACACTAGCATCTAAAATTAGTAGCTTCATCACCCATAATGGTTTATGCTTAAGGATGACTGATAAATGACAAGACTTACCATTAAATAGTCGATAATGTGAATTTCCGATCGATAGGAGTCTTGAAGGCAGTTGGAAAGGCCCAAAGAGCCTCATCGAGCTTGATTGACCAATTCCTCAAAGCTTGATCGATAGTCTTTCCAAAAATTAGCCCGAGCTCATGATTCGTCACTTTGTCCAGACTAATTGCATGTGGGTGGCAAGCGATGATCAATAAATGAGTTTTCTAGTTAGTTTGAATACTCATTTGAAAATACTCTAAAAGTGAGTACCCCGATTGCTTATGACCGAGAGAGGGTCGTCGAATTGAGAGAGAACTCATGGCATGAACTTTACCGAACCTTAGCATCATTACCTTTCTCTTTATATAATATTGCGCTTTTGAATGCATGGAACCTCGTGCTCCTCAAACTCTAGTAGTTGGTACTTTCTTTCTAAAGATTTAAGACTAGCATCCATATTTAGTCGCTTCATCGCCCATAATGGTTTATGCTCAAGGTTGACGTATAAATGACAAGACTTACCATTAAAGATTCGACAAGGTGAAGTGCCGATCAATACGAGTCATGAAGGCAATTGGAAAGGCCCAAAGACCCTCATCGAGCTTGATTGACCAATTCCTCAGAGATCGATCGATCGCCTTTCCAAGAATTAGCCCGAGCTCATGATTCGTCACTTTGTCCAGACTAATTGCATGTGGGTGGCAAGCGATGATCAATAAATGAGTTATTTAGTTAGTTTGAAAACTCATTTGAAAATACTCTGAAAGTGCGTAGCCTGATTGCTTATGACCGAGAGAGGGTCATCGAATTGAGTGAGAACTCATGGCATGAACTTTACGAAAACCTTAGCATCATTACCTTTCTCTTGATATAATAGTGCTCTTTCGAATGCATGGAACCTGTACTCCTGCAACTTTAGTATTTGGTACTTTCTTTCTAAAGCTATAACACTAGCATCTAAAACTAGTAGCTTCATCACCCATAATGGTTTATGCTTAAGGATGACTGATAAATGACAAGACTTACCATTAAATAGTCGATAATGTGAATTTCCGATCGATAGGAGTCTTGAAGGCAATTGGAAAGGCCCAAAGAGCCTCATCGAGCTTGATTGACCAATTCCTCAAAGCTTGATCGATAGTCTTTCCAAAAATTAGCCCGAGCTCATGATTCGTCACTTTGTCCAGACTAATTGCATGTGGGTGGCAAGCGATGATCAATAAATGAGTTTTCTAGTTAGTTTGAATACTCATTTGAAAATACTCTAAAAGTGAGTACCCCGATTGCTTATGACCGAGAGAGGGTCGTCGAATTGAGAGAGAACTCATGGCATGAACTTTACGAAACCTTAGCATCATTACCTTTCTCTTTATATAATATTGCGCTTTTGAATGCATGGAACTCGTGCTCCTCAAACTCTAGTAGTTGGTACTTTCTTTCTAAAGATTTAAGACTAGCATCCATATTTAGTCGCTTCATCGCCCATAATGGTTTATGCTCAAGGTTGACGTATAAATGACAAGACTTACCATTAAATATTCGACAAGGTGAAGTGCCGATCAATACGAGTCTTGAAGGCAATTGGAAAGGCCCAAAGACCCTCATCGAGCTTGATTGACCAATTCCTCGAGATCGATCGATCGTCTTTCCAAGAATTAGCCCGAGCTCATGATTCGTCACTTTGTCCGTACTAATTGCATGTGGGTGGCAAGCGATGATCAATAAATGAGTTATTCTAGTTAGTTTGAAAACTCATTTGAAAATACTCTGAAAGTGAGTACCCCGATTGCTTATGACCGAGAGAGGGTCGTCGAATTGAGTGAGAACTCATGGCATGAACTTTACCAACCTTAGCATCATTACCTTTCTCTTTATATAATATTGCGCTTTTGAATGCATGGAACCCGTACTCCTCCAACTCTAGTATTTGGTACTTTCTTTCTAAAGATGTAAGACTAGCATCCATATTTAGTAGCTTCATCGCCCATAATGGTTTATGCTCAAGGTTGACGTATCAATGACAAGACTTACCATTAAATAGACGACAAGGTGAAGTGCCGATCGATACGAGTCTTGAAGGCAATTGGAAAGGCCCAAAGAGCCTGATCGAGCTTGATTGACCAATTCCTCGAAGATTGATCGATCGTCTTTCCAAGAATTAGCCCGAGCTCATGATTCGTCACTTTGTCCAGACTAATTGCATGTGGGTGGCAAGCGATGATCAATAAATGAGTTTTCTAGTTAGTTTGAAAACTCATTTGAAAATACTCTAAAAGTGAGTACCCCGATTGCTTATGACCGAGAGAGGGTCGTCGAATTGAGTGAGAACTCATGGCATGAACTTTACCAGCACCTCAGCATCATTACCTTTTTCTTTATATAATATTGCGCTTTTGAATGCATGGAACTTGTACTCCTCAAACTCTAGTAGTTGGTACTTTCTTTCTAAAGATGTAAGACTAGCATCCATATTTAGTCGCTTCATCGCCCATAATGGTTTATGCTCAAGGTTGACGTATAAATGACAAGACTTACCATTAAATATTCGACAAGGTGAAGTGCCGATCGATACGAGTCTTGAAGGCAATTGGAAAGGCCCAAAGAGCCTCATCGAGCTTTCGATTGACCAATTCCTCGAGAGATCGATCGATCGTCTTTCCAAGAATTAGCCCGTGCTCATGATTCGTCACTTCCTCCCGACTAATTGCATGTGAGTGGCAAGCGATGATCAATAAATGAGTTATTCTAGTTAGTTTGAAAACTCGTTTGAATATACTTCGAAAAGTGAGTACCCCGATTGCTTATGACCGAGAGAGGGTCGTCGAATTGAGTGAGAACTCATGGCATGAACTTAACCAACACCTTAGCATCATTACCTTTCTCTTTATATAAGATTGTGCTTTTGAATGCATGGAACCTGTACTCCTCCAACTCTACTAGTTGGTACTTTCTTTCTAAAGATGTAAGACTAGTATCCATATTTAGTCGCTTCATCGCCGATAATGGTTTATGTTCAAGGTTGACGTATAAATGACAAGACTTACCATTAAATAATCGAAAAGGTGACGTGCCGATCGATACTAGTCTTGAAGGCAATTGGAAAGGACCAAAGACCCTCATCGAGCTTGATTGACCAATTCCTCAGAGATCGATCTATCGTCTTTCCAAGAATTAGCCCGAGCTCATGATTCATCACTTTGTCCTCGTACTAATTGCATGTGGGTGGCAAGCGATGATCAATAAATGAGCTATTTAGTTAGTTTGAAAACTCATATGAAAATACTCTAAAAGTGAGTACCCCGATTGCTTATGACCGAGAGAGGGTCGTTGAATTGAGTGAGAACTCATGGCATGAACTTTACCAAAAACCGTAGCATTATTATCTTTCTCTTTATATAATATTGCGCTTTTGAATGCATGGAACCTGTACTCCTCCAACTCTAGTAGTTGGTACTTTCTTTCTAAAGATGTAAGACTAGCATCCATATTTAATTGCTTCATCGCCCATAATGGTTTATGCTCAAGGTTGAAGTATAAATGACAAGACTTACCATTAAATAGTCGAAAAGGTGACGTGCCGATCGATACTAGTCTTGAAGGCAATTGGAAAGGACCAAAGACCCTCATCGAGCTTGATTGACCAATTCCTCGTAGATTGATCGATCGTCTTTCCAAGAATTAGCCCGAGCTCATGATTTGTCACTTCCTCCGTACTAATTGTACGTGGGTGGCAAGCGATGATCAATAAATGAGTTATCTCTAGTTAATTTAAAAACTCATTTGAAAATACTCTGAAAGTGATTACCCCGATTGCTTACGACCGAGAGAGGGTCGTCGAATCGAGTGAGAACTCATGGCATGAACTTTACCGAACATTAGCATCATTACCTTTCTCTTTATATAATATTGCGCTTTTGAATGCATGGAACCCATACTCCTCCAACTCTAGTAGTTGGTACTTTCTTTCTAAAGATGTAAGACTAGCATCCATATTTAGTCGCTTCATCGCCCATAATGGTTTATGCTCAAGTTTGACGTATAAATGACAAGAATTACCATTAAATAGTCGACAAGGTGAAGTGCCGATCGCTACGAGTCTTCAAGGCAGTTGGAAAGGCCCAAAGAGCCTCATCGAGCTTGATTGACCAATTCCTCAGAGATTGATCGATCGTCTTTCCAAGAATTAGCCCGAGCTCATGATTCGTCACTTTGTCCAGACTAATTGCATGTGGGTGGCAAGCGATGATCAATAAATGAGTTTTCTAGTTAGTTTGAAAACTCATTTGAAAATACTCTAAAAGTGAGTACCCCGATTGCTTATGACCGAGAGAGGGTCCTCCAATTGAGTGAGAACTCATGGCATGAACTTTACCAGTAACCTTAGTATCATTACCTTTCTCTTTATATAATAGTGCGCTTTCGAATGCATGGAACTTGTACTCCTCCAACTCTAGTATTTGGTACTTTCTTCTAAAGCCGTAACACTAACATCTATATTTAGTAGCTTCATCACCCATAATGGTTTATGCTCAAGGTTGATCGATAAATGATAAGACTTACCATTAAATAGTCGACAACGTGAATTGTCGATCGATACGAGTCTTCAAGGAAGTTGGAAAGGCCCAAAGAGCCTCATCGAGCTTGATTGACCAATTCCTCGAGATTGATCGATCGTCTTTCCAAGAATTAGCTCGAGCTCATGATTCATCACTTCCTCCAGACTAATTGCATGTGGGTGGCAAGCGATGATCAATAAATGAGTTATTCTAGTTAGTTTGAAAACTCATTTGAAAATACTCTAAAAGTGAGTACCCCGATTTCTTATGACCGAGAGAGGGTCGTCGAATTGAGTGAGAACTCATGGCATGAACTTTACCAGCACCGTAGCATCATTATCTTTCTCTTTATATAATATTGCGCTTTTGATGCATGGAACCTGTACTCCTCCAACTCTAGTAGTTGGTACTTTCTTTCTAAAGATGTAAGACTAGCATCCATATTTAATTGCTTCATCGCCCATAATGGTTTATGCTCAAGGTTAAAGTATAAATGACAAGACTTACCATTAAATAGTCGACAAAGTGAAGTGCTGATCGATACGAGTCTGGAAGGCAATTGGAAAGGCCCAAAGAGCCTCATAGAGCTTGATTGACCAATTCCTCAGAGATTGATCGATCGTCTTTCCAAGAATCAGCCCGAGCTCATGATTCGTCACTTCCTCCACACTGCTTGCATGTGAGTGTTAAGCGATGATGAATAAATGAGTTACTCTAGTTAGTTTGAAAACTCATTTGATAATACTTTGAAAGTGAGTACCACGATTGCTGATGACCGAGAGAGGGTCGTCGAATTGAGTGATATCTCATTGCATGAACTTTACCACCACCTTAGCATCATTACCTTCTCTTTTATATAATATTGCGCTTTCGAATGCATGGAACCCGTACTCCTCCAACTCTAGTAGTTGGTACTTTCTTTCTAAAGATGTAAGACTAGCATCCATATTTAGTCGCTTCATCGCCCATAATGGTTTATGCTCAAGGTTGACGTATAAATGACAAGACATACCATTAAATAGTCGACAAGGTGAAGTGCCGATCGATACGAGTCTTCAAGGCACTTGGAAAGGCCCAAAGAGCCTCATCGAGCTTGATTGACCAATTCCTCGTAGATTGATCGATCGTCTTTCCAAGAATTAGCCCGAGCTCATGATTCATCACTTCCTCCGTACTAATTGCATGTGGGTGGCAAGCGATGATCAATAAATGAGTTATTCTAGTTAGTTTGAAAACTCATTTGAAAATACTCTAAAAGTGAGTACCCCGATTGCTTATGACCGAGAGAGGGTCGTCGAATTGAGTGAGAACTCATGGCATGAACTTTACTCTAAAGACCGTAGCATTATTATCTTTCTCTTTATATAATATTGCGCTTTTGAATGCACGGAACTCCGTACTCCTCCAACTCTAGTAGTTGGTACTTTCTTTCTAAAGATGTAAGACTAGCATCCATATTTAATTGCTTCATCGCCCATAATGGTTTATGCTCAAGGTCAAAGTATAAATGACAAGACTTACCATTAAATAGTCGACAAGGTGAAGTGCCGATCGATACGAGTCCTCAAGGCAATTGAAAGGACCAAAGAGCCTCATCGAGCTTGATTGACCAATTCCTCGAGATTGATCGATCGTCTTTCCAAGAATCACACCCGAGCTCATGATTCGTCACTTCCTCCACACTAATTGCATGTGAGTGGTAAGCGATGATGAATAAATGAGTTATTCTAGTTAGTTTGAAAACTCGTTTGAAAGTACTCTAAAGTGAGCACCCCCGATTGATTATGACCGAGAGAGGGTCGTCGAATTGAGTGAGAACTCATGGCATGAACTTTACCAAAACCTTAAAGCATCATTACCTTTCTCTATATATAATATTACGCTTTCTCAATGCATGGAACCCGTACTCCTCCAACTCTACTACTTGGTACTTTCTTTCTAAAGACGTAAGACTAGCATCCATATTTAGTCGCTTCATCGCCCATAATGGTTTATGCTCAAGGTTGACCCATAAATGACAAGACTTACCATTAAATAGTCAACAAGGTGACGTGCCGATCGATACGAGTCTTCAAGGCAGTTCGAAAGGCCCAAAGAGCCTCATCGAGCTTCGATTGACCAATTCCCGGAGATTGATCGATCGTCTTTCCAAGAATTAGCTCGAGCTCATGATTCGTCACTTCGTCCGCACTAATTGCATGTGGGTGGTAAGCGATGATCAATAAATGAGTTTTCTAGTTAGTTTGAAAACTCATTTGAAAATACTCAAAGTGAGTACCCCGATTGCTTATGACCGAGAGAGGGTCGTTCGACCGAGTGAGAACTCATGGCATGAACTTTACCAACACCTTAGCATCATTATCTTCTCTTTATATAATAGTGCGCTTTCAATGCATGGAACTTGTACTTCCTCCAACTCTAGTAAATTGGTA
>JAUJYP020000997.1:0-48196 GCA_030674075.2 Linum usitatissimum | reverse complement strand
AAACCGGATAATACTAGTCGTATATAGAATTAAAAGTAGTTAAAAATCCTAAAATCTAGACTTCATATATCTATAATTATATGCGTAAGTAAAACTATATTTCATATAAGAATTCATATCTTCAAAAAAGTATATAACCTAAAATTAAATTGTGATATGATACAATTCAATTGCTTATTGATATTTTATTTTTAGTTGAAAAATGTATGATTTAGTTAAAAATAAATAAACTTATTTGTGTAATTAGACTGATATTAGTGTTAATTTTTTATAATTATGTAACTAAAAATTTTAATCACAATATGGAGGCTAACATATTAATTAAGGATAGGTTTGCATTGTATATTTAATTTGATGTCTAGATTTGTTCTTTTAGATTCGTCAACTAAATCGAAATAAAGTTTTATGAAGTTCATTTATTTTGGTGGTAAAGTACATAATGTTAAGGTTGACCTATAAGAAGTATGGACGCACGGTAATTATTAATGTCCCCACATAGCGAATGATACGGTCATGCATACAACGCATGCCCTTTTACGGTTAACGTCTCACGTAGTTGGCTATATTTATGAAAAGTGAATAATTTGGGATTCTCCACTTTTGAAATGGACTACATACCTCTTAAAGGGAATGTTTTAATAACCGTACCGACCACAATATCGGAAAGTTTAGTGGTATGAAATTTGATGGTTCAACCGTGGTTTTATACCGTTTCAACTATAGTAATAATAAAGAATAAATATATATGACAATTAATAGCAAAATAACGTACGACTCAATTAATAATGAAACCGGATAATACTAGTGGTATATAGAATTAAAAAGTAGTTAAAAATCCTAAAATCTAGACTTCATATATCTATAATTATATGCGTAAGTAAAACTATATTTCATATAAGAATTCATATCTTCAAAAAAGTATATAACCTAAAATTAAATTGTGATATGATACAATTCAATTGCTTTTGATATTTTATTTTTTAGTTGAAAAATGTATGTTTTAGTTAAAAATAAATAAATTTATTTGTGTAATTAGACTGATGTTAGTGTACTTAATTTTTTTTAATTATGTAACTAAAATTTTAATCACAATATGGAGGCTAACATATTCATTTAGGATAGGTTTGCATTGTATATTTAATTTGATGTCTAGATTTGTTCTTTTAGATTCGTCAACTAAATCGAAATAAAGTTTATGAAGTTCATTTATTTTGGTGGTAAAGTACATAATGTTAAGGTTGACCTATAAGAAGTATGGACGCACGGTAATTATTAATGTCCCACACATAGCGAATGATACAGTCATGCATACATGCTGCCCTTTTACGGTTAACGTCTCGGCGTAGTTGGCTATATTTATGAAAAGTAATTTGGGATTCTCCACTTTTGAAATGGAGTACATACCTCTTAAAGGGAATGTTTTAATAACCGTACCGACCACAATATCGGAAAGTTTAGTGGTATGAAATTTGATGGTTCATGGTGGTTATACCGTTTCAACGCGTAATAATAAAGAATAAATATATATGACAATTAATAGCAAAATAACGTACGACTCAATTAATAATGAAACTGGATAATACTAGTCGGTATATAGAATTAAAAAGTAGTTAAAAATCCTAAAATCTAGACTTCATATATCTATAATTATATGCGTAAGTAAAACTATATTTCATATAAGAATTCATATCTTCAAAAAGTATATAACCTAAAATTAAATTGTTATGATACAATTCAATTGCTTTTTGATATTTTATTTTTTAGTTGAAAAATGTATGTTTTAGTTAAAAATAAATAAATTTATTTGTGTAATTAGTGATATTAGTGTACTTAATTTTTTTTAATTATGTAACTAAAAAATTTTAATCACAATATGGAGTAACATATTAATTTAGGATAGGTTTGCATTGTATATTTAATTTGATGTCTAGATTTGTTCTTTTAGATCGTCTAAATCGAAATAAAGTTTATGAAGTTCATTTATTTTGGTGGTAAAGTACATAATGTTAAGGTTGACCTATAAGAAGTATGGACGCACGGTAATTATTAATGTCCCCACACATAGCTAATGAGACAATCATGCATACATATGACCCTTTTACGGTTAACGTCTCAGTAGTTGGCTATATTTATGGTGAATAATTTGGGATTCTCCACTTTTGAAATGGAGTACATACCTCTTAAAGGGAATGTTTTAATAACCGTACCGACCACAATATCGGAAAGTTTAGTGGTATGAAATTTGATGGTTAACCGTGGTTTTGTAGTTTCAACGCCGTAATAATAAAGAATAAATATATATGCAATTAATAGCAAAATAACGTACGGCTCAATTAATAATGAAACGGATAATACTAGTGGTATATAGAATTAAAATTAGTTAAAAATCCTAAAATCTAGACTTCATATATCTATAATTATATGCGTAAGTAAAACTATATTTCATATAAGAATTCATATCTTCAAAAAAGTATATAACCTAAAATTAAATTGTGATATGATACAATTCAATTGCTTTTGATATTTTATTTTTAGTTGAAAAATGTATGATTTAGTTAAAAATAAATAAATTTATTTGTGTAATTAGACGATATTAGTGTTTAATTTTTATAATTATGTAACTAAAAAATTTTAATCACAATATGGAGGCTAACATATTCATTTAGGATAGGTTTGCATTGTATATTTAATTTGATGTCTAGATTTGTTCTTTTAGATTCGTCAACTAAATCGAAATAAAGTTTATGAAGTTCATTTATTTTGGTGGTAAAGTACATAATGTTAAGGTTGACCTATAAGAAGTATGGACGCATAGTAATTATTAATGTCCCCACACATAGCGAATGATACGATCATGCATACATGCAAAGCCCTTTTACGGTTAACGTCTCGGCGTAGTTGGCTATATTTATGAAAAGTGAATAATTTGGATTCTCCACTTTTGAAATGGACTACATACCTCTTAAAGGGAATGTTTTAATAACCATACCGACCACAATATCGGAAAGTTTAGTGGTATGAAATTTGATGGTTCAATTGTGGTTTTGTACCGTTTCAACTAGCCGTAATAATAAAGAATAAATATATATGGCAATTAATAGCAAAATAACGTACGACTCAATTAATAATGAAACCGGATAATACTAGTGGTATATAGAATTAAAAAGTAGTTAAAAATCCTAAAATCTAGACTTCATGTATATCTATAATTATATGCGTAAGTAAAACTATATTTCATATAAGAATTCATATCTTCAAAAAAGTATATAACCTAAAATTAAATTGTGATATGATACAATTCAATTGCTTATTGATATTTTATTTTTATTGAAAAATGTATGTTTTGTTAAAAATAAATAAACTTATTTGTGTAATTAGACGATGTTAGTGTAGTAATTTTATTATAATTATGTAACTAAAAATTTTAATCACAATGGAGGCTAACATATTAATTAAGGATAGGTTTGCATTGTATATTTAATTTGATGTCTAGATTTGTTCTTTTAGATTCGTCAACTAAATCGAAATAAAATTTTATGAAGTTCATTTATTTTGGTGGTAAAGTACATAATGTTAAGGTTGACCTATAAGAAGTATGGACGCACAGTAATTATTAATGTCACACAAGCGAATGAGATAGTCATGCATACAATACAAGCCCTTTTACGGTTAACGTCTCGCGTAGTTGGCTATATTTATGAAAAGTGAATAATTTGGGATTCTCCACTTTTGAAATGGAGTACATACCTCTTAAAGGGAATGTTTTAATAACCGTACCGACCACAATATCGGAAAGTTTAGTGGTATGAAATTTGATGGTTCAACCGTGGTTTTACCGTTTCAACAGCCGTAATAATAAAGAATAAATATATATGACAATTAATAGCAAAATAACGTACGACTCAATTAATAATGAAACCGGATAATACTAGTGGTATATAGAATTAAAAAGTAGTTAAAAATCCTAAAATCTAGACTTCATATATCTATAATTATATGCGTAAGTAAAACTATATTTCATATAAGAATTCATATCTTCAAAAAAGTATATAACCTAAAATTAAATTGTGATATGATACAATTCAATTGCTTTTTGATATTTTATTTTTTTAGTTTAAAAATGTATGGTTTTGTTAAAAATAAATAAATTTATTTGTGTAATTAGACGATATTAGTGTAGTAATTTTTTAATTATGTAACTAAAAAATTTTAATCACAATATGGAGGCTAACATATTAATTAAGGATAGGTTTGCATTGTATATTTAATTTGATGTCTAGATTTGTTCTTTTAGATTCGTCAACTAAATCGAAATAAAGTTATATGAAGTTCATTTATTTTGGTGGTAAAGTACATAATGTTAAGGTTGACCTATAAGAAGTATGGACGCACGTAATTATTAATGTCCCCACACATAGCGAATGATACGATCATGCATACATTCGCAAGCCCTTTTACGGTTAACGTCTCGGCGTAGTTGGCTATATTTATGAAAAGTGAATAATTTGGATTCTCCACTTTTGAAATGGACTACATACCTCTTAAAGGGAATGTTTTAATAACCGTACCGACCACAATATCGGAAAGTTTAGTGGTATGAAATTTGATGGTTCTGTGGGTTTTGTACCGTTTCAGCGTAATAATAAAGAATAAATATATATGGCAATTAATAGCAAAATAACATACGACTCAATTAATAATGGGATAATACTAGTCGTATATAGAATTAAAAAGTAGTTAAATATCCTAAAATCTAGACTTCATATATCTATAATTATATGCGTAAGTAAAACTATATTTCATATAAGTATTCATATCTTCAAAAAAGTATATAACCTAAAATTAAATTGTGATATGATACAATTCAATTTCTTTGATATTTTATTTTTTAGTTGAAAAATGTATGGTTTAGTTAAAAATAAATAAATTTATTTGTGTAATTAGATCGATATTAGTGTCTTAATTTTTTTATAATTATGTAACTAAAAAATTTTAATCACAATATGGAGGCTAACATATTAATTTAGGATAGGTTTGCATTGTATATTTAATTTGATGTCTAGATTTGTTCTTTTAGATTCGTCAACTAAATCGAAATAAAGTTTATGAAGTTCATTTATTTTGGTGGTAAAGTACATAATGTTAAGGTTGACCTATAAGAAGTATGGACGCATAATTATTAATGTCCCCACACATAGCGAATGAGACGATCATGCATACATACGCAACCCTTTTACGGTTAACGTCTCAGCGTAGTTGCCTATATTTATTAAAATTGAGTAATTTGGATTCTCCACTTTTGAAATGGACTACATACCTCTTAAAGGGAATGTTTTAATAACCATACCGACCACAATATCGGAAAGTTTAGTGGTATGAAATTTGATGGTTCAACCGTGGTTTTATACCGTTTCAACTAGTAATAATAATGAATAAATATATGGCAATTAATAGCAAAATAACGTACGACTCAATTAATAATGAAACCGGATAATACTAGTGGTATATAGAGTTAAAAATCCTAAAATCTAGACTTCATATATCTATAATTATATGCGTAAGTAAAACTATATTTCATATAAGAATTCATATCTTCAAAAAAGTATATAACCTAAAATTAAATTGTGATATGATGATACAATTGCTTATTGATATTTTATTTTTAGTTAAAAAATGTATATTTTTGTTAAAAATAAATAAACTTATTTGTGTAATGACAATGATGTTAGTGTAGTAATTTTTATTATGTTATGTAACTAAAAAATTTTAATCACAATATGGAGGCTAACATATTCATTAAGGATAGGTTTGCATTGTATATTTAATTTGATGTCTAGATTTGTTCTTTTAGATTCGTCAACTAAATCGAAATAAAGTTTTATGAAGTTCATTTATTTTGGTGGTAAAGTACATAATGTTAAGGTTGACCTATAAGAAGTATGGACGCATAGTAATTATTAATGTCCCCACACAGCGAATGAGATAGTCATGCATACAGTACACAAGCCTTTTTACGGTTAATGTCTCGGCGTAGTTGGCTATATTTATAAAAAGTGAATAATTTGGGATTCTCCACTTTTGAAATGGAGTACATACCTCTTAAAGGGAATGTTTTAATAACCATACCGACCACAATATCGGAAAGTTTAGTGGTATGAAATTTGATGGTTCAACGTGGTTTTGTACCGTTTCAACGCGTAATAATAATGAATAAATATATATGACAATTAATAGCAAAATAACGTGACTCAATTAATAATGAAACCGGATAATACTAGTGGTATATAGAATTAAAAAGTAGTTAAAAATCCTAAAATATAGACTTCATATATCTATAATTATATGCGTAAGTAAAACTATATTTCATATAAGAATTCATATCTTCAAAAAAGTATATCCTAAAATTAAATTGTGATATGATACAATTCAATTGCTTTTGATATTTTATTTTTAGTTTAAAAATGTATGTTTTTTAAAAATAAATAAATTTATTTGTGTAATTAGACTGATATAGTGTAGTAATTTTTTTATAATTATGTAACTAAAAAATTTTAATCACAATATGGAGGCTAACATATTCATTAAGGATAGGTTTGCATTGTATATTTAATTTGATGTCTAGATTTGTTCTTTTAGATTCGTCAACTAAATCGAAATAAAGTATATGAAGTTCATTTATTTTGGTGGTAAAGTACATAATGTTAAGGTTGACCTATAAGAAGTATGGACGCACGGTAATTATTAATGTCCCACACATAGCGAATGATACAGTCATGCATACATTCGCAAGCCCTTTTACGGTTAACGTCTCGGCGTAGTTGGCTATATTTATGTGAATAATTTGGATTCTCCACTTTTGAAATGGACTACATACCTCTTAAAGGGAATGTTTTAATAACCGTACCAACCACAATATCGGAAAGTTTAGTGGTATGAAATTTGATGGTTCAACCGTGGTTTTGTACCGTTTCAACTGGTAATAATAATGAATAAATATATATGACAATTAATAGCAAAATAACGTACGACTCAAATTAATAATGAAACCGGATAATACTAGTGGTATATAGAATTAAAAAGTAGTTAAAAATCCTAAAATCTAGACTTCATGTATCTATAATTATATGCGTAAGTAAAACTATATTTCATATAAGTATTCATATCTTCAAAAAAGTATATAACCTAAAATTAAATTGTGATATGATACAATTCTTTTGATATTTTATTTTTTAGTTGAAAAATGTATGGTTTAGTTAAAAATAAATAAATTTATTTGTGTAATTAGACTGATATTAGTGTACTAATTTTTTTTTATAATTATGTAACTAAAAAATTTTAATCACAATATGGAGGCTAACATATTCATTTAGGATAGGTTTGCATTGTATATTTAATTTGATGTCTAGATTTGTTCTTTTAGATTCGTCAACTAAATCGAAATAAAGTTTATGAAGTTCATTTATTTTGGTGGTAAAGTACATAATGTTAAGGTTGACCTATAAGAAGTATGGACGCACAGTAATTATTAATGTCCCCACACATAGCGAATGATACAGTCATGCATACATCTGCAAGCCCTTTTACGGTTAACGTCTCAGCGTAGTTGGCTATATTTATGAAAAGTGAATAATTTGGGATTCTCCACTTTTGAAATGGACTACATACCTCTTAAAGGGAATGTTTTAATAACCGTACCGACCACAATATCGAAAGTTTAGTGGTATGAAATTTGATGGTTCAACCGTGGTTTTGTACCGTTTCAACGCCGTAATAATAATGAATAAATATATATGACAATTAATAGCAAAATAACGTACGACTCAATTAATAATGAAACCGGATAATACTAGTGGTATATAGAATTAAAAAGTAGTTAAAAATCCTAAAATCTAGACTTCATATATCTATAATTATATGCGTAAGTAAAACTATATATTCCATATAAGAATTCATATCTTCAAAAAAGTATATAACCTAAAATTAAATTGTGATATGATACAATTCAATTGCTTTTTGATATTTTATTTTTAGTTTAAAAATGTATGTTTTTGTTAAAAATAAATAAATTTATTTGTGTAATTAGACTGATATTAGTGTAGTAATTTTGTTTTTATAATTATGTAACTAAAAAATTTTAATCACAATATGGAGGCTAACATATTCATTAAGGATAGGTTTGCATTGTATATTTAATTTGATGTCTAGATTTGTTCTTTTAGATTCGTCAACTAAATCGAAATAAAGTTTATGAAGTTCATTTATTTTGGTGGTAAAGTATATAATGTTAAGGTTGACCTATAAGAAGTATGGACGCACAGTAATTATTAATGTCCCCACACATAGCGAATGATACAGTCATGCATACATTCGCAAGCCCTTTTACGGTTAACGTCTCAGCGTAGTTGGCTATATTTATGAAAACTGAGTAATTTGGGATTCTCCACTTTTGAAATGGAGTACATACCTCTTAAAGGGAATGTTTTAATAACCGTACCGACCACAATATCGGAAAGTTTAGTGGTATGAAATTTGATGGTTCAACGTGGTTTTGTACCGTTTCAACTAGCCGTAATAATAATGAATAAATATATATGGCAATTAATAGCAAAATAACGTACGACTCAATTAATAATGAAACCGGATAATACTAGTGGTATATAGAATTAAAAAGTAGTTAAAAATCCTAAAATCTAGTTCATATATCTATAATTATATGCGTAAGTAAAACTATATTTCATATAAGGATTCATATCTTCAAAAAAGTATATAACCTAAAATTAAATTGTGATATGATACAATTCAATTGCTTTTTGATATTTTATTTTTTAGTTTAAAAATGTATGGTTTTGTTAAAAATAAATAAATTTATTTGTGTAATTAGCGATATTAGTGTACTAATTTTTTATAATTATGTAACTAAAATTTTAATCACAATATGGAGGCTAACATATTCATTTAGGATAGGTTTGCATTGTATATTTAATTTGATGTCTAGATTTGTTCTTTTAGATTCGTCAACTAAATCGAAATAAAGTTTATGAAGTTCATTTATTTTGGTGGTAAAGTACATAATGTTAAGGTTGACCTATAAGAAGTATGGACGCGTAGTAATTATTAATGTCCCCACACATAGCGAATGATACAGTCATGCATACATCCGCAAGCCTTTTACGGTTAACGTCTCGGCGTAGTTGGCTATATTTATGAAAAGTGAATAATTTGGGATTCTCCACTTTTGAAATGGACTACATACCTCTTAAAGGGAATGTTTTAATAACCGTACCGACCACAATATCGGAAAGTTTAGTGGTATGAAATTTGATGGTTCAACGTGGTTTTGTAGGTTCAGCGTAATAATAATGAATAAATATATATGCAATTAATAGCAAAATAACGTACGACTCAATTAATAATGAAACCGGATAATAGTGGTATATAGAATTAAAAATTAGTTAAAAATCCTAAAATCTAGAGTTCATATATCTATAATTATATGCGTAAGTAAAACTATATTTCATATAAGAATTCATATCTTCAAAAAGTATATAACCTAAAATTAAATTGTGATATGATACAATTCAATTGCTTTTTGATATTTTATTTTTTAGTATAAAAATGTATGGTTTTGTTAAAAATAAATAAATTTATTTGTGTAATTAGACGATATTAGTGTAGTAATTTTTTTATAATTATGTAACTAAAAATTTTAATCACAATATGGAGGCTAACATATTCATTTAGGATAGGTTTGCATTGTATATTTAATTTGATGTCTAGATTTGTTCTTTTAGATTCGTCAACTAAATCGAAATAAAGTTTATGAAGTTCATTTATTTTGGTGGTAAAGTACATAATGTTAAGGTTGACCTATAAGAAGTATGGACGCACGTAATTATTAATGTCCCCACACATAGCGAATGAGACAATCATGCATAAATGCAAGCCCTTTTACGGTTAACGTCCGGCGTAGTTGGCTATATTTATGAAAAGAATAATTTGGGATTCTCCACTTTTGAAATGGAGTACATACCTCTTAAAGGGAATGTTTTAATAACCGTACCGACCACAATATTAGAAAGTTTAGTGGTATGAAATTTGATGGTTCAACCGTGGTTTTGTACCGTTTCAACAGCCGTAATAATAATGAATAAATATATATGACAATTAATAGCAAAATAACGTACGATCAATTAATAATGAAACCGGATAATACGGTGGTATATAGAATTAAAAAGTAGTTAAAAATCCTAAAATCTAGACTTCATGTATCTATAATTATATGCGTAAGTAAAACTATATTTCATATAAGTTCATATCTTCAAAAAAGTATATAACCTAAAATTAAATTGTGATATGATACAATTCAATTGCTTATTGATATTTTATTACTTAGTAAAAATGTATGTTTTTGTTAAAAATAAATAAACTTATTTGTGTAATTAGATTGATGTTAGTGTAGTAATTTTTATTATAATTATGTAACTAAAAATTTTAATCACAATATGGAGGCTAACATATTCATTAAGAATAGGTTTGCATTCTATATTTAATTTGATGTCTAGATTTGTTCTCTTAGATTCGTCAAGTAAATCAAAATAAAGTTTATGAAGTTCATTTATTTTGGTGGTAAAGTACATAATGTTAAGGTTGACCTATAAGAAGTATGGACGCCCGGTAATTATTAATGTCCCCACACATAGCGAATGAGATAGTCATGCATACATCGCAAGCCCTTTTACGGTTAACGTCTCGGCGTAGTTGGCTATATTTATAAAAAGTGAATAATTTGGGATTCTCCTTTTGAAATGGAGTACATACCTCTTAAAGGGAATGTTTTAATAACCGTACCGACCACAATATCGAAAGTTTAGTATGAAATTTGATGGTTGCCGTTTTGTACCATTTCAACGTAATAATAATGAATAAATATATATGCAATTAATAGCAAAATAACGTACGACTAATTAATAATGAAACCGGATAATACTGGTGGTATATAGAATTAAAAAGTAGTTAAAAATCCTAAAATCTAGACTTCATATATCTATAATTATATGCGTAAGTAAAACTATATTTCATATAAGTATTCATATCTTCAAAAAAGTATATAACCTAAAATTAAATTGTGATATGATACAATTCAATTGCTTATTGATATTTTATTTTTAGTTTAAAAATGTATGTTTTTGTTAAATAAATAAATTTATTTGTGTAATTAGACGATATTAGTGTAGTAATTGTTTTTATAATTATGTAACTAAAAATTTTAATCACAATATGGAGGCTAACATATTCATTTAGGATAGGTTTGCATTGTATATTTAATTTGATGTCTAGATTTGTTCTTTTAGATTCGTCAACTAAATCGAAATAAAGTTTATGAAGTTCATTTATTTTGGTGGTAAAGTACATAATGTTAAGGTTGACCTATAAGAAGTATGGACGCACATAATTATTAATGTCGCCACACATAGCGAATGATACAATCATGCATAAATGCGCAAGCCCTTACGGTTAACGTCTCGGCGTAGTTGGCTATATTTATGAAAAGTGAATAATTTGGGATTCTCCACTTTTGAAATGGACTATACCTCTTAAAGGGAATGTTTTAATAACCGTACCGACCACAATATTAGAAAGTTTAGTGGTATGAAATTTGATGGTTCAACCGTGGTTTTGTACCGTTTCAACGGCCGTAATAATAATGAATAAATATATATGACAATTAATAGCAAAATAACGTACGACTCAATTAATAATGAAACCGGATAATACGGTGGTATATAGAATTAAAAAGTAGTTAAAAATCCTAAAATCTAGAGTTCATGTATATCTATAATTATATGCGTAAGTAAAACTATATTTCATATAAGTATTCATATCTTCAAAAAAGTATATAACCTAAAATTAAATTGTGATATGATACAATTCAATTGCTTATTGATATTTTATTTTTTAGTTTAAAAATGTATGTTTTGTTAAAAATAAATAAACTTATTTGTGTAATTAGATTGATGTTAGTGTAGTAATTTTTATTATAATTATGTAACTAAAAAATTTTAATCACAATATGGAGGCTAACATATTCATTAAGGATAGGTTTGCATTGTATATTTAATTTGATGTCTAGATTTGTTCTTTTAGATTCGTCAACTAAATCGAAATAAAGTTTATGAAGTTCATTTATTTTGGTGGTAAAGTACATAATGTTAAGGTTGACCTATAAGAAGTATGGACGCACGATAATTATTAATGTCCCCACACATAGCGAATGAGATAGTCATGCATACATCGCAAGCCCTTTTACGGTTAATGTCTCGGCGTAGTTGGCTATATTTATAAAAGTGAATAATTTGGGATTCTCCACTTTTGAAATGGAGTACATACCTCTTAAAGGGAATGTTTTAATAACCGTACCGACCACAATATCGGAAAGTTTAGTGGTATGAAATTTGATGGTTCAACCGTGGTTTTGTACCGTTTGAACTAGCCGTAATAATAATGAATAAATATATATGACAATTAATAGCAAAATAACGTACGACGTAATTAATAATGAAACCGGATAATACGGTGGTATATAGAATTAAAAAGTAGTTAAAAATCCTAAAATCTAGAGTTCATGTATCTATAATTATATGCGTAAGTAAAACTATATTTCATATAAGTATTCATATCTTCAAAAAAGTATATAACCTAAAATTAAATTGTGATATGATACAATTCAATTTCTTATTGATATTTTATTTTTTAGTTTAAAAATGTATGTTTTTGTTAAAAATAAATAAATTTATTTGTGTAATTAGTGATATTAGTGTAGTAATTGTTTTTATAATTATGTAACTAAAAATTTTAATCACAATATGGAGGCTAACATATTCATTTGGGATAGGTTTGCATTGTATATTTAATTTGATGTCTAGATTTGTTCTTTTAGATTCGTCAACTAAATCGAAATAAAGTTTATGAAGTTCATTTATTTTGGTGGTAAAGTACATAATGTTAAGGTTGACCTATAAGAAGTATGGACGCACGTAATTATTAATGTCCCACACATAGCGAATGATACAGTCATGCATACATACGCAAGCCCTTTTACGGTTAACGTCTCGTAGTTGGCTATATTTATGAAAAGAGTAATTTGGATTCTCCACTTTTGAAATGGACTACATACCTCTTAAAGGGAATGTTTTAATAACCGTACCGACCACAATATCGGAAAGTTTAGTGGTATGAAATTTGATGGTTCAACCGTGGTTTTGTACCGTTTCAACTAGCTAATAATAATGAATAAATATATATGGCAATTAATAGCAAAATAACGTACGACTCAATTAATAATGAAACCGGATAATACTAGTGGTATATAGAATTAAAAAGTAGTTAAAAATCCTAAAATCTAGACTTCATGTATCTATAATTATATGCGTAAGTAAAACTATATTTCATATAAGTATTCATATCTTCAAAAAAGTATATAACCTAAAATTAAATTGTGATATGATACAATTCAATTGCTTATTGATATTTTATTTTTTAGTTTAAAAATGTATGTTTTTGTTAAAAATAAATAAACTTATTTGTGTAATTAGACTGATGTTAGTGTAGTAATTTTTATTATAATTATGTAACTAAAAAATTTTAATCACAATATGGAGGCTAACATATTCATTAAGGATAGGTTTGCATTGTATATTTAATTTGATGTCTAGATTTGTTCTTTTAGATTCGTCAACTAAATCGAAATAAAGTTTATGAAGTTCATTTATTTTGGTGGTAAAGTACATAATGTTAAGGTTGACCTATAAGAAGTATGGACGCACGGTAATTATTAATGTCCCCACACATAGCGAATGAGATAGTCATGCATACTGCAATGCCCTTTTACGGTTAATGTCTCGGCGTAGTTGGCTATATTTATAAAAGTGAATAATTTGGGATTCTCCACTTTTGAAATGGAGTACATACCTCTTAAAGGGAATGTTTTAATAACCGTACCGACCACAATATCGGAAAGTTTAGTGGTATGAAATTTGATGGTTCAACCGTGGTTTTGTACCATTTCAACTAGCCGTAATAATAATGAATAAATATATATGACAATTAATAGCAAAATAACGTACGACTCAATTAATAATGAAACCGGATAATACGGTGGTATATAGAATTAAAAAGTAGTTAAAAATCCTAAAATCTAGACTTCATGTATATCTATAATTATATGCGTAAGTAAAACTATATTTCATATAAGTATTCATATCTTCAAAAAAGTATATAACCTAAAATTAAATTGTGATATGATACAATTCAATTGCTTATTGATATTTTATTTTTTAGTTTAAAAATGTATGTTTTGTTAAAAATAAATAAATTTATTTGTATAATTAGACTGATATTAGTGTAGTAATTTTTTTATAATTATGTAACTAAAAAATTTTAATCACAATGATGGAGGCTAACACATTCATTAAATAATGTAGGTTTGCATTCTATATTTAATTTGATGTCTAGATTTGTTCTCTCTAGACTATTTAAGTAAATTAAAATAAAGCTTATGCATAAGCTCATTTATTTTGGTGGTAAAGTACATAATGTTAAGGTTGACCTATAAGAAGTATGGACGCCCAAGAATTATTAATGTCCCCACACATACCGAATGATACAGCCATGCATACATTCCTGTAAGCCCTTTTTACTTCGTTAACGTCTCAACAGAATTGCCTATATTTATTAAAAGTGAATAATTTTGATTCTCCACTTTTGAAATGGACTACATGGGTGTTAAAGGGAATGTTTTAATAACCATACCGACCACAATATCTTAAAGTTTAAAGGTATGAAATTTGATGGTTCAATTGTGGTTTTGTACCGTTTCAACTAGCCGTAATAATAATAAACAAATATATACGGTAATTAAAAGGAAAATAACGTACGACTCAATTAATAATGAAAACTAATAATACTAATGGTATATTTAATAAAAAATTATTTAAAAATACTAAAAATCTAGAAAGTTCACGTATCTACACCATGAAGTGAGCAAGTAAAAATGATATTTTCATATCCACCTTCATATCTTCAAAAAAGTATATAACCTAAAATTAAATTGTGATACGATACAACTCAATTTGCTCATCGGGCTTTCATTTTTTAGTTTAAAAATGTATGTTTTTGTTAAAAATAATTAAACTTATTTGTGTAATTCGTAACGATGTTAAAATAGTAATTTTTATTATAATTATGTAACTAAAATATTTTAATCACAATATTGTGAGGCTAACATATTCAATAAGAATGGATTCGTATCATATATTTAATTTGGTGTCTAACATTTGTTCTTTTTGCATTCGTCAACCGAATCGAAATAAAGTTTCTACAAGCTTCATTTATTTTGGTGGTAAAGTACATAATGTTAAGGTTGACCTATAAGAAGTATGGACGCACGTAATTATTAATGTCCCCACACATAGCGAATGAGATAGTCATGCATACATCGCAAGCCCTTTTACGGTTAATGTCTCGCGTAGTTGGCTATATTTATGAAAAGTGAATAATTTGGGATTCTCCACTTTTGAAATGGAGTACATACCTCTTAAAGGGAATGTTTTAATAACCGTACCGACCACAATATCGGAAAGTTTAGTGGTATGAAATTTGATGGTTCAACCGTGGTTTTGTACCGTTTCAACCGTAATAATAATGAATAAATATATATGACAATTAATAGCAAAATAACGTACGACTCAATTAATAATGGGATAATACTAGTGGTATATAGAATTAAAAAGTAGTTAAAAATCCTAAAATCTAGAGTTCATATATCTATAATTATATGCGTAAGTAAAACTATATTTCATATAAGTATTCATATCTTCAAAAAAGTATATAACCTAAAATTAAATTGTGATATGATACAATTCAATTGCTTATTGATATTTTATTTTTTAGTTTAAAAATGTATGTTTTGTTAAAAATAAATAAATTATTTGTGTAATTAGAGATATTAGTGTAGTAATTTTTTTATAATTATGTAACTAAAAAATTTTAATCACAATATGGAGGCTAACATATTCATTAAGGATAGGTTTGCATTGTATATTTAATTTGATGTCTAGATTTGTTCTTTTAGATTCGTCAACTAAATCGAAATAAAGTTTATGAAGTTCATTTATTTTGGTGGTAAAGTACATAATGTTAAGGTTGACCTATAAGAAGTATGGACGCACGGTAATTATTAATGTCCCCACACATAGCGAATGAGATAGTCATGCATACATCGCAAGCCCTTTTACGGTTAACGTCTCGGCGTAGTTGGCTATATTTATGAAAAGTGAATAATTTGGGATTCTCCACTTTTGAAATGGAGTACATACCTCTTAAAGGAATGTTTTAATAACCGTACCGACCACAATATCGGAAAGTTTAGTGGTATGAAATTTGATGGTTCAACCGTGGTTTTGTACCGTTTCAACTAGCCGTAATAATAATGAATAAATATATATGACAATTAATAGCAAAATAACGTACGACTCAATTAATAATGAAACCGGATAATACTAGTGGTATATAGAATTAAAAAGTAGTTAAAAATCCTAAAATCTAGAGTTCATATATCTATAATTATATGCGTAAGTAAAACTATATTTCATATAAGTATTCATATCTTCAAAAAAGTATATAACCTAAAATTAAATTGTGATATGATACAATTCAATTGCTTATTGATATTTTATTTTTTAGTTTAAAAATGTATGTTTTTGTTAAAAATAAATAAACTTATTTGTGTAATTAGACTGATGTTAGTGTAGTAATTTTTATTATAATTATGTAACTAAAAAATTTTAATCACAATATGGAGGCTAACATATTCATTAAGGATAGGTTTGCATTGTATATTTAATTTGATGTCTAGATTTGTTCTTTTAGATTCGTCAACTAAATCGAAATAAAGTTTTATGAAGTTCATTTATTTTGGTGGTAAAGTACATAATGTTAAGGTTGACCTATAAGAAGTATGGACGCACGGTAATTATTAATGTCCCCACACATAGCGAATGAGATAGTCATGCATACATCGCAAGCCCTTTTACGGTTAATGTCTCGGCGTAGTTGGCTATATTTATGAAAAGTGAATAATTTGGGATTCTCCACTTTTGAAATGGAGTACATACCTCTTAAAGGGAATGTTTTAATAACCGTACCGACCACAATATCGGAAAGTTTAGTGGTATGAAATTTGATGGTTCAACCGTGGTTTTGTACCGTTTCAACGCGTAATAATAATGAATAAATATATATGACAATTAATAGCAAAATAACGTACGACTCAATTAATAATGAAACCGATAATACTAGTGGTATATAGAATTAAAAAGTAGTTAAAAATCCTAAAATCTAGACTTCATATATCTATAATTATATGCGTAAGTAAAACTATATTTCATATAAGAATTCATATCTTCAAAAAAGTATATAACCTAAAATTAAATTGTGATATGATACAATTCAATTGCTTATTGATATTTTATTTTTAGTTTAAAAATGTATGTTTTGTTAAAAATAAATAAACTTATTTGTGTAATTAGACTGATATTAGTGTAGTAATTTTTATAATTATGTAACTAAAAAATTTTAATCACAATATGGAGGCTAACATATTCATTAAGGATAGGTTTGCATTGTATATTTAATTTGATGTCTAGATTTGTTCTTTTAGATTCGTCAACTAAATCGAAATAAAGTTTATGAAGTTCATTTATTTTGGTGGTAAAGTACATAATGTTAAGGTTGACCTATAAGAAGTATGGACGCACGGTAATTATTAATGTCCCCACACATAGCGAATGAGATAGTCATGCATACATCGCAAGCCCTTTTACGGTTAATGTCTCGGCGTAGTTGGCTATATTTATGAAAAGTGAATAATTTGGGATTCTCCACTTTTGAAATGGAGTACATACCTCTTAAAGGGAATGTTTTAATAACCGTACCGACCACAATATCGGAAAGTTTAGTGGTATGAAATTTGATGGTTCAACCGTGGTTTTGTACCGTTTCAACTAATAATAATGAATAAATATATATGACAATTAATAGCAAAATAACGTACGACTCAATTAATAATGAAACCGGATAATACTAGTGGTATATAGAATTAAAAAGTAGTTAAAAATCCTAAAATCTAGACTTCATATATCTATAATTATATGCGTAAGTAAAACTATATTTCATATAAGTATTCATATCTTCAAAAAAGTATATAACCTAAAATTAAATTGTGATATGATACAATTCAATTGCTTATTGATATTTTATTTTTAGTTTAAAAATGTATGTTTTTGTTAAAAATAAATAAACTTATTTGTGTAATTAGACTGATGTTAGTGTAGTAATTTTTATTATAATTATGTAACTAAAAAATTTTAATCACAATATGGAGGCTAACATATTCATTAAGGATAGGTTTGCATTGTATATTTAATTTGATGTCTAGATTTGTTCTTTTAGATTCGTCAACTAAATCGAAATAAAGTTTTATGAAGTTCATTTATTTTGGTGGTAAAGTACATAATGTTAAGGTTGACCTATAAGAAGTATGGACGCACGGTAATTATTAATGTCCCCACACATAGCGAATGAGATAGTCATGCATACATCGCAAGCCCTTTTACGGTTAATGTCTCGCGTAGTTGGCTATATTTATGAAAAGTGAATAATTTGGGATTCTCCACTTTTGAAATGGAGTACATACCTCTTAAAGGGAATGTTTTAATAACCGTACCGACCACAATATCGGAAAGTTTAGTGGTATGAAATTTGATGGTTCAACCGTGGTTT
Organism: Linum usitatissimum; assembly: GCA_030674075.2. Lineage (NCBI taxonomy): Eukaryota > Viridiplantae > Streptophyta > Magnoliopsida > Malpighiales > Linaceae > Linum > Linum usitatissimum. Next base: position 29,359 of record JAUJYP020000997.1, on the reverse strand, counting down.
TGTACCGTTTCAACGCCGTAATAATAATGAACAAATATATATGGCAATTAATAGCAAAATAACGTACGACTCAATTAATAATGAAACCGGATAATACTAGTGGTATATAGAATTAAAAAGTAGTTAAAAATCCTAAAATCTAGAGTTCATATATCTATAATTATATGCGTAAGTAAAACTATATTTCATATAAGTATTCATATCTTCAAAAAAGTATATAACCTAAAATTAAATTGTGATATGATACAATTCAATTGCTTATTGATATTTTATTTTTTAGTTTAAAAATGTATGTTTTTGTTAAAAATAAATAAATTATTTGTGTAATTAGATGATATTAGTGTAGTAATTTTTTTTATAATTATGTAACTAAAAAATTTTAATCACAATATGGAGGCTAACATATTCATTAAGGATAGGTTTGCATTGTATATTTAATTTGATGTCTAGATTTGTTCTTTTAGATTCGTCAACTAAATCGAAATAAAGTTTTATGAAGTTCATTTATTTTGGTGGTAAAGTACATAATGTTAAGGTTGACCTATAAGAAGTATGGACGCACGGTAATTATTAATGTCCCCACACATAGCGAATGAGATAGTCATGCATACAACGCAAGCCCTTTTACGGTTAATGTCTCGGCGTAGTTGGCTATATTTATGAAAAGTGAATAATTTGGGATTCTCCACTTTTGAAATGGAGTACATACCTCTTAAAGGGAATGTTTTAATAACCGTACCGACCACAATATCGGAAAGTTTAGTGGTATGAAATTTGATGGTTCAACGTGGTTTTGTACCGTTTCAAGGCCGTAATAATAATGAATAAATATATATGACAATTAATAGCAAAATAACGTACGACTCAATTAATAATGAAACCGGATAATACTAGTGGTATATAGAATTAAAAAGTAGTTAAAAATCCTAAAATCTAGACTTCATATATCTATAATTATATGCGTAAGTAAAACTATATTTCATATAAGAATTCATATCTTCAAAAAAGTATATAACCTAAAATTAAATTGTGATATGATACAATTCAATTGCTTATTGATATTTTATTTTTTAGTTTAAAAATGTATGTTTTTGTTAAAAATAAATAAATTATTTGTGTAATTAGACTGATATTAGTGTATTAATTTTTTTTATAATTATGTAACTAAAAAATTTTAATCACAATATGGAGGCTAACATATTCATTAAGGATAGGTTTGCATTGTATATTTAATTTGATGTCTAGATTTGTTCTTTTAGATTCGTCAACTAAATCGAAATAAAGTTTTATGAAGTTCATTTATTTTGGTGGTAAAGTACATAATGTTAAGGTTGACCTATAAGAAGTATGGACGCACGGTAATTATTAATGTCCCCACACATAGCGAATGAGATAGTCATGCATACATGCAAGCCCTTTTACGGTTAATGTCTCGGCGTAGTTGGCTATATTTATGAAAAGTGAATAATTTGGGATTCTCCACTTTTGAAATGGACTACATACCTCTTAAAGGGAATGTTTTAATAACCGTACCGACCACAATATCGGAAAGTTTAGTGGTATGAAATTTGATGGTTCAACTGTGGTTTTGTACCGTTTCAACGGCCGTAATAATAAAGAATAAATATATATGACAATTAATAGCAAAATAACGTACGACTCAATTAATAATGAAACCGGATAATACTAGTGGTATATAGAATTAAAAAGTAGTTAAAAATCCTAAAATCTAGACTTCATATATCTATAATTATATGCGTAAGTAAAACTATATTTCATATAAGAATTCATATCTTCAAAAAAGTATATAACCTAAAATTAAATTGTGATATGATACAATTCAATTGCTTATTGATATTTTATTTTTTAGTTTAAAAATGTATGTTTTTGTTAAAAATAAATAAATTATTTGTGTAATTAGACTGATGTTAGTGTAGTAATTTTTTTATAATTATGTAACTAAAAAATTTTAATCACAATATGGAGGCTAACATATTCATTAAGGATAGGTTTGCATTGTATATTTAATTTGATGTCTAGATTTGTTCTTTTAGATTCGTCAACTAAATCGAAATAAAGTTTTATGAAGTTCATTTATTTTGGTGGTAAAGTACATAATGTTAAGGTTGACCTATAAGAAGTATGGACGCACGGTAATTATTAATGTCCCCACACATAGCGAATGAGATAGTCATGCATACATGCAAGCCCTTTTACGGTTAATGTCTCGGCGTAGTTGGCTATATTTATGAAAAGTGAATAATTTGGGATTCTCCACTTTTGAAATGGAGTACATACCTCTTAAAGGGAATGTTTTAATAACCGTACCGACCACAATATCGGAAAGTTTAGTGGTATGAAATTTGATGGTTCAACCGTGGTTTTGTACCGTTTCAACTGGCCGTAATAATAATGAATAAATATATATGACAATTAATAGCAAAATAACGTACGACTCAATTAATAATGAAACCGGATAATACTAGTGGTATATAGAATTAAAAAGTAGTTAAAAATCCTAAAATCTAGACTTCATATATCTATAATTATATGCGTAAGTAAAACTATATTTCATATAAGAATTCATATCTTCAAAAAAGTATATAACCTAAAATTAAATTGTGATATGATACAATTCAATTGCTTATTGATATTTTATTTTTTAGTTTAAAAATGTATGTTTTTGTTAAAAATAAATAAACTTATTTGTGTAATTAGACTGATATTAGTGTAGTAATTTTTTTATAATTATGTAACTAAAAAATTTTAATCACAATATGGAGGCTAACATATTCATTAAGGATAGGTTTGCATTGTATATTTAATTTGATGTCTAGATTTGTTCTTTTAGATTCGTCAACTAAATCGAAATAAAGTTTTATGAAGTTCATTTATTTTGGTGGTAAAGTACATAATGTTAAGGTTGACCTATAAGAAGTATGGACGCACGGTAATTATTAATGTCCCCACACATAGCGAATGAGATAGTCATGCATACATTGCAAGCCCTTTTACGGTTAATGTCTCGGCGTAGTTGGCTATATTTATGAAAATTGAATAATTTGGGATTCTCCACTTTTGAAATGGACTACATACCTCTTAAAGGGAATGTTTTAATAACCGTACCGACCACAATATCGGAAAGTTTAGTGGTATGAAATTTGATGGTTCAACGTGGTTTTGTACCGTTTCAACCGGCCGTAATAATAAAGAACAAATATATATGAAAATTAATAGCAAAATAACGTACGGGTCAATTAATAATGAAACCGGATAATACGGTGGTATATAGAATTAAAAAGTAGTTAAAAATCCTAAAATCTAGACTTCATATATCTATAATTATATGCGTAAGTAAAACTATATTTCATATAAGAATTCATATCTTCAAAAAAGTATATAACCTAAAATTAAATTGTGATATGATACAATTCAATTGCTTATTGATATTTTATTTTTTAGTTTAAAAATGTATGTTTTTGTTAAAAATAAATAAACTTATTTGTGTAATTAGACTGATGTTAGTGTAGTAATTTTTTTTATAATTATGTAACTAAAAAATTTTAATCACAATATGGAGGCTAACATATTCATTAAGGATAGGTTTGCATTGTATATTTAATTTGATGTCTAGATTTGTTCTTTTAGATTCGTCAACTAAATCGAAATAAAGTTTTATGAAGTTCATTTATTTTGGTGGTAAAGTACATAATGTTAAGGTTGACCTATAAGAAGTATGGACGCACGTAATTATTAATGTCCCCACACATAGCGAATGAGATAGTCATGCATACATGCAAGCCCTTTTACGGTTAATGTCTCGGCGTAGTTGGCTATATTTATGAAAATTGAATAATTTGGGATTCTCCACTTTTGAAATGGACTACATACCTCTTAAAGGGAATGTTTTAATAACCGTACCGACCACAATATCGGAAAGTTTAGTGGTATGAAATTTGATGGTTCAACCGTGGTTTTGTACCGTTTCAACGCCGTAATAATAAAGAACAAATATATATGAAAATTAATAGCAAAATAACGTACGGTCAATTAATAATGAAACCGGATAATACCGGTGGTATATAGAATTAAAAAGTAGTTAAAAATCCTAAAATCTAGACTTCATATATCTATAATTATATGCGTAAGTAAAACTATATTTCATATAAGAATTCATATCTTCAAAAAAGTATATAACCTAAAATTAAATTGTGATATGATACAATTCAATTGCTTATTGATATTTTATTTTTTAGTTTAAAAATGTATGTTTTTGTTAAAAATAAATAAACTTATTTGTGTAATTAGACGATGTTAGTGTAGTAATTTTTTTATAATTATGTAACTAAAAATTTTAATCACAATATGGAGGCTAACATATTCATTAAGGATAGGTTTGCATTGTATATTTAATTTGATGTCTAGATTTGTTCTTTTAGATTCGTCAACTAAATCGAAATAAAGTTTTATGAAGTTCATTTATTTTGGTGGTAAAGTACATAATGTTAAGGTTGACCTATAAGAAGTATGGACGCACGTAATTATTAATGTCCCCACACATAGCGAATGAGATAGTCATGCATACATCCGCAAGCCCTTTTACGGTTAATGTCTCGGCGTAGTTGGCTATATTTATGAAAATTGAATAATTTGGGATTCTCCACTTTTGAAATGGAGTACATACCGCTTAAAGGGAATGTTTTAATAACCGTACCGACCACAATATCGGAAAGTTTAGTGGTATGAAATTTGATGGTTCAATGGTTTTGTACCGTTTCAACGCCGTAATAATAAAGAACAAATATATATGAAAATTAATAGCAAAATAACGTACGGGTCAATTAATAATGAAACCGGATAATACCGGTGGTATATAGAATTAAAAAGTAGTTAAAAATCCTAAAATCTAGACTTCATATATCTATAATTATATGCGTAAGTAAAACTATATTTCATATAAGAATTCATATCTTCAAAAAAGTATATAACCTAAAATTAAATTGTGATATGATACAATTCAATTGCTTATTGATATTTTATTTTTTAGTTTAAAAATGTATGTTTTGTTAAAAATAAATAAACTTATTTGTGTAATTAGACGATATTAGTGTAGTAATTTTTTTATAATTATGTAACTAAAAAATTTTAATCACAATATGGAGGCTAACATATTCATTAAGGATAGGTTTGCATTGTATATTTAATTTGATGTCTAGATTTGTTCTTTTAGATTCGTCAACTAAATCGAAATAAAGTTTTATGAAGTTCATTTATTTTGGTGGTAAAGTACATAATGTTAAGGTTGACTATAAGAAGTATGGACGCACGGTAATTATTAATTTCCCCACACATAGCGAATGATACGGTCATGCATACATCGCAAGCCCTTTCGGTTAATGTCTCAGCGTAGTTGGCTATATTTGAAAATTGAATAATTTGGGATTCTCCACTTAGAAATGGACTACGCTCGCTTAAAGGGAATGTTTTTTTGGCAACGATGTAAAGACCACAATATCGGAAAGTTTAGTGGTATGAAATTTGATGGTTTAAGCGTAGTTTTGTACGTTTCCAAAGTTTGGCCTTAATAATAAAGAACAAATATATATGAAAAGTAATAGCAAAATAACGTACGGGTCAATTAATAATGAAACGGATAATACCCGGTGGTTTATAGAATTAAAAAGTAGTTAAAAATCCTAAAATCTAGAACTTAAATATATCGATAATTATATGCGTAAGTAAAACTATATTTCATATAAGAATTCATATCTTCAAAAAGTATATAACCTAAAATTAAATTGTGATATGATACGATTCAATTGCTTGGTGATATGTTATTTTTTCGGTTTAAAAATGTGTGTTTACATTAAAAAATAAATAAACTTATTTGTGTAATTAGAGTGATGTTAGTGTAGTAATTGGTTTTGTAATTTATGTAACTAAAACATTTTAATCACAACATGGAAATTAAATATTCATTAAGGATAGGTTTGCGTTGTATATTTAACTTGATGTCTAGATTTTTCTTTTAGATTCGTCAAGTAAATAAATAATATTGTGGTAAATTACATAATGTTAAGGTTGATATATAGAAGTATGGACGCACGAGTAATTATTAATGTCCCAACACATAGCGAATTATAAAGTCATGTCTCGGCGTAGTTGGCTATATTTATGAAAATTGAATAATTTGGATTCTCCTTTGAAATGGACTACGTACCTCTTAAAGGAATGTTTTTAATAACGTATCGGCCACAATGTAGAAAGTTTAGTGGTATGAAATTTGATGGATCTATTTGTGGTTTTAATACCATTTCAATGGTAGTAATAATAAAGAACAAATATATATGAAAATTAATAGCAAAATAACTTACGATCAATTAATAATTAAACCGGATAATACTAAAATTGGTACATATAGAATAAAAAAGTAGTTAGAAATGCTAAAATATAGACTTCATATATCTATAATTACATATGCGTAAGTAAAACTATATTTGCTTTATATAAAGATTAATATATTCAAAAGTATATAATCTAAAATTTAATTGTAATATGATACAATTCAATTGCTTAGTGATATATATTTTTTTCTTTTAAAATGTGTGTTTTTGTTAAAAATAAATAAACTTATTTGTGTAATTAGACTGATGTTAGTGTAGTAATTTTTTATAATTATGTAACTAAAAAATTTTAATCACAATATGGAGGCTAACATATTCATTAAGGATAGGTTTGCATTGTATATTTAATTTGATGTCTAGATTTGTTCTTTTAGATTCGTCAACTAAATCGAAATAAAGTTTTATGAAGTTCATTTATTTTGGTGGTAAAGTACATAATGTTAAGGTTGACCTATAAGAAGTATGGACGCACGGTAATTATTAATGTCCCCACACATAGCGAATGAGATAGTATGCATACATCGCAAGCCCTTTTACGGTTAATGTCTCGGCGTAGTTGGCTATATTTATGAAAATTGAATAATTTGGGATTCTCCACTTTTGAAATGGACTACATACCTCTTAAAGGGAATGTTTTAATAACCGTACCGACCACAATATCGGAAAGTTTAGTGGTATGAAATTTGATGGTTCAACGTGGTTTTGTACCGTTTCAACCCGTAATAATAAAGAACAAATATATATGACAATTAATAGCAAAATAACGTACGACTCAATTAATAATGAAACCGGATAATACCGGTGGTATATAGAATTAAAAAGTAGTTAAAAATCCTAAAATCTAGACTTCATATATCTATAATTATATGCGTAAGTAAAACTATATTTCATATAAGAATTCATATCTTCAAAAAAGTATATAACCTAAAATTAAATTGTGATATGATACAATTCAATTGCTTATTGATATTTTATTTTTTAGTTTAAAAATGTATGTTTTGTTAAAAATAAATAAACTTATTTGTGTAATTAGACTGATATTAGTGTAGTAATTTTTTTATAATTATGTAACTAAAAAAATTTAATCACAATATGGAGGCTAACATATTCATTAAGGATAGGTTTGCATTGTATATTTAATTTGATGTCTAGATTTGTTCTTTTAGATTCGTCAACTAAATCGAAATAAAGTTTATGAAGTTCATTTATTTTGGTGGTAAAGTACATAATGTTAAGGTTGACCTATAAGAAGTATGGACGCACGTAATTATTAATGTCCCCACACATAGCGAATGATACCATGCATACATCCGCAAGCCCTTTTACGTTGTCTCGGCGTAGTTGGCTATATTTATGAAAAGAATAATTTGGGATTCTCCACTTTTGAAATGGACTACATACCTCTTAAAGGGAATGTTTTAATAACCGTACCGACCACAATATCGGAAAGTTTAGTGGTATGAAATTTGATGGTTCAACCGTGGTTTTGTACCGTTTCAATAGCCGTAATAATTAAGAACAAATATATATGAAAATAATAGCAAAATAACGTACGGGTCAATTAATAATGAAACCGGATAATACCGGTGGTATATAGAATTAAAAAGTAGTTAAAAATCCTAAAATCTAGACTTCATATATCTATAATTATATGAGTAAGTAAAACTATATTTCATATAAGAATTCATATCTTCAAAAAAGTATATAACCTAAAATTAAATTGTGATATGATACAATTCAATTGCTTATTGATATTTTATTTTTTAGTTTAAAAATGTATGTTTTTGTTAAAAATAAATAAACTTATTTGTGTAATTAGACTGATGTTAGTGTAGTAATTTTTATTATAATTATGTAACTAAAAAATTTTAATCACAATATGGAGGCTAACATATTCATTAAGGATAGGTTTGCATTGTATATTTAATTTGATGTCTAGATTTGTTCTTTTAGATTCGTCAACTAAATCGAAATAAAGTTTTATGAAGTTCATTTATTTTGGTGGTAAAGTACATAATGTTAAGGTTGACCTATAAGAAGTATGGACGCACGGTAATTATTAATGTCCCCACACATAGCGAATGAGATAGTCATGCATACATACGCAAGCCCTTTTACGGTTAATGTCTCGGCGTAGTTGGCTATATTTATGAAAATTGAATAATTTGGGATTCTCCACTTTTGAAATGGACTACATACCTCTTAAAGGGAATGTTTTAATAACCGTACCGACCACAATATCGGAAAGTTTAGTGGTATGAAATTTGATGGTTCAACGTGGTTTTGTACCGTTTCAAGCCGTAATAATAAAGAACAAATATATATGACAATTAATAGCAAAATAACGTACGACTCAATTAATAATGAAACCGGATAATACCGGTGGTATATAGAATTAAAAAGTAGTTAAAAATCCTAAAATCTAGACTTCATATATCTATAATTATATGCGTAAGTAAAACTATATTTCATATAAGAATTCATATCTTCAAAAAAGTATATAACCTAAAATTAAATTGTGATATGATACAATTCAATTGCTTATTGATATTTTATTTTTTAGTTTAAAAATGTATGTTTTTGTTAAAAATAAATAAACTTATTTGTGTAATTAGACGATATTAGTGTAGTAATTTTTTTATAATTATGTAACTAAAAAATTTTAATCACAATATGGAGGCTAACATATTCATTAAGGATAGGTTTGCATTGTATATTTAATTTGATGTCTAGATTTGTTCTTTTAGATTCGTCAACTAAATCGAAATAAAGTTTTATGAAGTTCATTTATTTTGGTGGTAAAGTACATAATGTTAAGGTTGACCTATAAGAAGTATGGACGCACGTAATTATTAATGTCCCCACACATAGCGAATGATATAGTCATGCATACATCGCAAGCCCTTTTACGGTTAATGTCTCGGCGTAGTTGGCTATATTTATGAAAATTGAATAATTTGGGATTCTCCACTTTTGAAATGGACTACATACCTCTTAAAGGGAATGTTTTAATAACCGTACCGACCACAATATCGGAAAGTTTAGTGGTATGAAATTTGATGGTTCAACCGTGGTTTTGTACCGTTTCAAGCCGTAATAATTAAGAACAAATATATATGAAAATAATAGCAAAATAACGTACGGGTCAATTAATAATGAAACCGGATAATACCGGTGGTATATAGAATTAAAAAGTAGTTAAAAATCCTAAAATCTAGACTTCATATATCTATAATTATATGCGTAAGTAAAACTATATTTCATATAAGAATTCATATCTTCAAAAAAGTATATAACCTAAAATTAAATTGTGATATGATACAATTCAATTGCTTATTGATATTTTATTTTTTAGTTTAAAAATGTATGTTTTTGTTAAAAATAAATAAACTTATTTGTGTAATTAGACTGATGTTAGTGTAGTAATTTTTATTATAATTATGTAACTAAAAAATTTTAATCACAATATGGAGGCTAACATATTCATTAAGGATAGGTTTGCATTGTATATTTAATTTGATGTCTAGATTTGTTCTTTTAGATTCGTCAACTAAATCGAAATAAAGTTTTATGAAGTTCATTTATTTTGGTGGTAAAGTACATAATGTTAAGGTTGACCTATAAGAAGTATGGACGCACGGTAATTATTAATGTCCCCACACATAGCGAATGATACGGTCATGCATACATCGCAAGCCCTTTTACGGTTAACGTCTCGGCGTAGTTGGCTATATTTATGAAAATGAATAATTTGGGATTCTCCACTTTTGAAATGGACTACATACCTCTTAAAGGGAATGTTTTAATAACCGTACCGACCACAATATCGGAAAGTTTAGTGGTATGAAATTTGATGGTTCAACTGTGGTTTTGTACCGTTTCAATGGCCGTAATAATAAAGAACAAATATATATGAAATTAATAGCAAAATAACGTACGACTCAATTAATAATGAAACCGGATAATACTAGTGGTATATAGAATTAAAAAGTAGTTAAAAATCCTAAAATCTAGACTTCATATATCTATAATTATATGCGTAAGTAAAACTATATTTCATATAAGAATTCATATCTTCAAAAAAGTATATAACCTAAAATTAAATTGTGATATGATACAATTCAATTGCTTATTGATATTTTATTTTTTAGTTTAAAAATGTATGTTTTTGTTAAAAATAAATAAACTTATTTGTGTAATTAGACTGATGTTAGTGTAGTAATTTTTATTATAATTATGTAACTAAAAAATTTTAATCACAATATGGAGGCTAACATATTCATTAAGGATAGGTTTGCATTGTATATTTAATTTGATGTCTAGATTTGTTCTTTTAGATTCGTCAACTAAATCGAAATAAAGTTTTATGAAGTTCATTTATTTTGGTGGTAAAGTACATAATGTTAAGGTTGACCTATAAGAAGTATGGACGCACAGTAATTATTAATGTCCCCACACATAGCGAATGAGATAGTCATGCATACAACTGCAAGCCCTTTTACGGTTAATGTCTCAGCGTAGTTGGCTATATTTATAAAAAGTGAGTAATTTGGGATTCTCCACTTTTGAAATGGAGTACATACCTCTTAAAGGGAATGTTTTAATAACCGTACCGACCACAATATCGGAAAGTTTAGTGGTATGAAATTTGATGGTTCAACCGTGGTTTTGTACCGTTTCAACTGGCCGTAATAATAAAGAATAAATATATATGAAAATTAATAGCAAAATAACGTACGACTCAATTAATAATGAAACCGGATAATACCGGTGGTATATAGAATTAAAAAGTAGTTAAAAATCCTAAAATCTAGACTTCATATATCTATAATTATATGCGTAAGTAAAACTATATTTCATATAAGAATTCATATCTTCAAAAAAGTATATAACCTAAAATTAAATTGTGATATGATACAATTCAATTGCTTATTGATATTTTATTTTTTAGTTTAAAAATGTATGTTTTTGTTAAAAATAAATAAACTTATTTGTGTAATTAGACTGATGTTAGTGTAGTAATTTTTTTATAATTATGTAACTAAAAAATTTTAATCACAATATGGAGGCTAACATATTCATTAAGGATAGGTTTGCATTGTATATTTAATTTGATGTCTAGATTTGTTCTTTTAGATTCGTCAACTAAATCGAAATAAAGTTTTATGAAGTTCATTTATTTTGGTGGTAAAGTACATAATGTTAAGGTTGACCTATAAGAAGTATGGACGCACGGTAATTATTAATGTCCCCACACATAGCGAATGATATAGTCATGCATACATCCGCAAGCCCTTTTACGGTTAATGTCTCGGCGTAGTTGGCTATATTTATGAAAAGTGAATAATTTGGGATTCTCCACTTTTGAAATGGACTACATACCTCTTAAAGGGAATGTTTTAATAACCGTACCGACCACAATATCGGAAAGTTTAGTGGTATGAAATTTGATGGTTCAACCGTGGTTTTGTACCGTTTCAATGGCCGTAATAATAAAGAACAAATATATATGAAAATTAATAGCAAAATAACGTACGGGTCAATTAATAATGAAACCGGATAATACCGGTGGTATATAGAATTAAAAAGTAGTTAAAAATCCTAAAATCTAGACTTCATATATCTATAATTATATGCGTAAGTAAAACTATATTTCATATAAGAATTCATATCTTCAAAAAAGTATATAACCTAAAATTAAATTGTGATATGATACAATTCAATTGCTTATTGATATTTTATTTTTTAGTTTAAAAATGTATGTTTTTGTTAAAAATAAATAAACTTATTTGTGTAATTAGACTGATGTTAGTGTAGTAATTTTTTTTATAATTATGTAACTAAAAAATTTTAATCACAATATGGAGGCTAACATATTCATTAAGGATAGGTTTGCATTGTATATTTAATTTGATGTCTAGATTTGTTCTTTTAGATTCGTCAACTAAATCGAAATAAAGTTTTATGAAGTTCATTTATTTTGGTGGTAAAGTACATAATGTTAAGGTTGACCTATAAGAAGTATGGACGCACGGTAATTATTAATGTCCCCACACATAGCGAATGAGATAGTCATGCATACATGCAAGCCCTTTTACGGTTAATGTCTCGGCGTAGTTGGCTATATTTATGAAAATTGAATAATTTGGGATTCTCCACTTTTGAAATGGACTACATACCTCTTAAAGGGAATGTTTTAATAACCGTACCGACCACAATATCGGAAAGTTTAGTGGTATGAAATTTGATGGTTCAACCGTGGTTTTGTACCGTTTCAACCGGCCGTAATAATAAAGAACAAATATATATGAAAATTAATAGCAAAATAACGTACGACTCAATTAATAATGAAACCGGATAATACGGTGGTATATAGAATTAAAAAGTAGTTAAAAATCCTAAAATCTAGACTTCATATATCTATAATTATATGCGTAAGTAAAACTATATTTCATATAAGAATTCATATCTTCAAAAAAGTATATAACCTAAAATTAAATTGTGATATGATACAATTCAATTGCTTATTGATATTTTATTTTTTAGTTTAAAAATGTATGTTTTTGTTAAAAATAAATAAACTTATTTGTGTAATTAGACGATGTTAGTGTAGTAATTTTTATTATAATTATGTAACTAAAAAATTTTAATCACAATATGGAGGCTAACATATTCATTAAGGATAGGTTTGCATTGTATATTTAATTTGATGTCTAGATTTGTTCTTTTAGATTCGTCAACTAAATCGAAATAAAGTTTTATGAAGTTCATTTATTTTGGTGGTAAAGTACATAATGTTAAGGTTGACCTATAAGAAGTATGGACGCACGGTAATTATTAATGTCCCCACACATAGCGAATGATATAGTCATGCATACATCCGCAAGCCCTTTTACGGTTAATGTCTCGGCGTAGTTGGCTATATTTATGAAAAGTGAATAATTTGGGATTCTCCACTTTTGAAATGGACTACATACCTCTTAAAGGGAATGTTTTAATAACCGTACCGACCACAATATCGGAAAGTTTAGTGGTATGAAATTTGATGGTTCAACTGTGGTTTTGTACCGTTTCAATGGCCGTAATAATAAAGAACAAATATATATGAAAATTAATAGCAAAATAACGTACGACTCAATTAATAATGAAACCGGATAATACGTGGTATATAGAATTAAAAAGTAGTTAAAAATCCTAAAATCTAGACTTCATATATCTATAATTATATGCGTAAGTAAAACTATATTTCATATAAGAATTCATATCTTCAAAAAAGTATATAACCTAAAATTAAATTGTGATATGATACAATTCAATTGTCATTTAGATGATACTTTATTTTTTAGTTTAAAAGTGTATGTTCGTGTTATAAATAAATAAACTTATTTGTGTAATTAGACTAATATTAGTGTAGTAATTGTTTTTGTAAATTATGTAACTAAAACATTTTAATCACAACATGGAGGCTACATATTCATTAAGGATAGGTTTGCGTTGTATATTTAACTTGATGTCTAGAATTTTCTTTTAGATTCGTCAAGTACATAATGTTAAGGTTGACTATAAGAAGTATGGACGCACGGTAATTATTAATGTCCCCTGAGATGGCGAATGATACGGTCATGCATACATACGCAAGCCCTTTTACGGTTAATGTCTCCATGCAATGATTGGCTATATTTATGAAAATTGAATAATTTGGGATTCTCCACTTTTGAAATGGACTACATACCACTTAAAGGGAATGTTTTAATAACCGTACCGACCACGATATCGGAAAGTTTAGTGGTATGAAATTTGATGGTTGTTTGTAGTTTTGTACCGTTTCAAATGGCCTTAATAATAAAGAACAAATATATATGAAAAGTAATAGCAAAATAACGTACGGGTCAATTAATAATGAAACCGGATAATACCGGTGGTTTATAGAATTAAAAAGTAGTTAAAAATCCTAAAATCTAGACTTAGTATATCGATAATTATATACGTAAGTAAAACTATATTTCATATAAAAATTCATATCTTCAAAAAAGTATATAACCTAAAATTAAATTGTGATATAGTACAATTCAATTGCTTATTGTTATTTTTATTTTTAGTTTAAAAGTGTATGTTTGTGTGTTATAAATAAATAAACTTATTTGTGTAATTAGACTAATATTAGTGTAATGGTTATTTTGTAATTATGTAACTAAAACAATTTAATCACAACATGGAGCTAACATATTCATTAAGGATAGGTTTGCGTTGTATATTTAACTTGATATACAAATTTTTTCTTTTAGATTCATGAAAAAAAAAAAAAAAAAAAAAAAAAAAAAAAAAAAAAAAAAAAAAAAAAGTACATAATGTTAAGGTTGACCTATAAAAAGTATGGACGCACGGTAATTATTAATTTCCCCACCCATGGCGAATGATACGATCATGCGTATACACCCAAGCCCTTTTGCGGTTAATGTCACCGGCGTAGTTGGCTATATTTATGAAAATTGAATAATTTGGGATTCTCCACTTAGAAAATGGACTACATACCGCTTAAAGGGAATGTTTTAATAAACGTACCGACCACGATATCGGAAAGTTTAGTGGTGAGCAGGGTGATGGTTTTAGCTGACGAGTTTTGTACAGTTTCAATGGCCTTAATAATGAAAATTAAATATATATGAAAAGTAATAGCAAAATAACGTACGGGTCAATTAATAATGAAAACGGATAATACAGGTGGTTTATAGAATTAAAAAGTAGTTAAAAATCCTAAAATCTAGACTTCGTATATCGATAATTATATACGTAAGTAAAACTATATTTCATACTTGGAATTCATATCTTCAAAAAAGTATATAACCTAAAATTAAATTGTGATATGATACAATTCAATTGCTTATTGATATTTTATTTTTCAGTTTAAAAATGTATGTTTTTGTTAAAAATAAATAAACTTATTTGTGTAATTAGACTAATATTAGTGTAGTAATTGTTTTTGTAATTATGTAACTAAAACATTTTAATGTCAACATGGAGGCTAACATATTCATTAAGGATAGGTTTGCATTGTATATTTGATGTCTAGATTTGTTCTTTTAGATTCGTCAACTAAATCGAAATAAAGTTTATGAAGTTCATTTATTTTGGTGGTAAAGTACATAATGTTAAGGTTGACTATAAGAAGTATGGACGCACGGTAATTATTAATGTCCCCACACATAGCGAATGATACGGTCATGCATACATGCGCAAGCCCTTTTACGGTTAACGTCTCGGCGTAGTTGGCTATATTTATGAAAATTGAATAATTTGGGATTCTCCACTTTTGAAATGGACTACATACCTCTTAAAGGGAATGTTTTAATAACCGTACCGACCACAATATCGGAAAGTTTAGTGGTATGAAATTTGATGGTTCAACCGTGGTTTTGTACCGTTTCAACGGCCGTAATAATAATGAATAAATATATATGAAAATTAATAGCAAAATAACGTACGACTCAATTAATAATGAAACCGGATAATACTAGTGGTATATAGAATTAAAAAGTAGTTAAAAATCCTAAAATCTAGACTTCATATATCTATAATTATATGCGTAAGTAAAACTATATTTCATATAAGAATTCATATCTTCAAAAAAGTATATAACCTAAAATTAAATTGTGATATGATACAATTCAATTGCTTATTGATATTTTATTTTTTAGTTTAAAAATGTATGTTTTTGTTAAAAATAAATAAACTTATTTGTGTAATTAGACTGATGTTAGTGTAGTAATTTTTATTATAATTATGTAACTAAAAAATTTTAATCACAATATGGAGGCTAACATATTCATTAAGGATAGGTTTGCATTGTATATTTAATTTGATGTCTAGATTTGTTCTTTTAGATTCGTCAACTAAATCGAAATAAAGTTTTATGAAGTTCATTTATTTTGGTGGTAAAGTACATAATGTTAAGGTTGACCTATAAGAAGTATGGACGCACGGTAATTATTAATGTCCCCACACATAGCGAATGAGATAGTCATGCATACATACGCAAGCCCTTTTACGGTTAATGTCTCGGCGTAGTTGGCTATATTTATGAAAAGTGAATAATTTGGGATTCTCCACTTTTGAAATGGAGTACATACCTCTTAAAGGGAATGTTTTAATAACCGTACCGACCACAATATCGGAAAGTTTAGTGGTATGAAATTTGATGGTTCAACGTGGTTTTGTACCATTTCAACAGCCGTAATAATAATGAACAAATATATATGACAATTAATAGCAAAATAACGTACGACTCAATTAATAATGAAACCGGATAATACGGTGGTATATAGAATTAAAAAGTAGTTAAAAATCCTAAAATCTAGACTTCATATATCTATAATTATATGCGTAAGTAAAACTATATTTCATATAAGAATTCATATCTTCAAAAAAGTATATAACCTAAAATTAAATTGTGATATGATACAATTCAATTGCTTATTGATATTTTATTTTTTAGTTTAAAAATGTATGTTTTTGTTAAAAATAAATAAACTTATTTGTGTAATTAGATGATGTTAGTGTAGTAATTTTTTATATAATTATGTAACTAAAAAATTTTAATCACAATATGGAGGCTAACATATTCATTAAGGATAGGTTTGCATTGTATATTTAATTTGATGTCTAGATTTGTTCTTTTAGATTCGTCAACTAAATCGAAATAAAGTTTTATGAAGTTCATTTATTTTGGTGGTAAAGTACATAATGTTAAGGTTGACCTATAAGAAGTATGGACGCACGGTAATTATTAATGTCCCCACACATAGCGAATGATACGGTCATGCATACATACGCAAGCCCTTTTACGGTTAATGTCTCGGCGTAGTTGGCTATATTTATGAAAAGTGAATAATTTGGGATTCTCCACTTTTGAAATGGACTACATACCTCTTAAAGGGAATGTTTTAATAACCGTACCGACCACAATATCGGAAAGTTTAGTGGTATGAAATTTGATGGTTCAACCGTGGTTTTGTACCGTTTCAACGTAATAATAAAGAACAAATATATATGAAAATTAATAGCAAAATAACGTACGACTCAATTAATAATGAAACCGGATAATACGGTGGTATATAGAATTAAAAAGTAGTTAAAAATCCTAAAATCTAGACTTCATATATCTATAATTATATGCGTAAGTAAAACTATATTTCATATAAGAATTCATATCTTCAAAAAGTATATAACCTAAAATTAAATTGTGATATGATACAATTCAATTGCTTATTGATATTTTATTTTTTAGTTTAAAAATGTATGTTTTTGTTAAAAATAAATAAACTTATTTGTGTAATTAGACTGATGTTAGTGTAGTAATTTTTATTATAATTATGTAACTAAAAATTTTAATCACAATATGGAGGCTAACATATTCATTAAGGATAGGTTTGCATTGTATATTTAATTTGATGTCTAGATTTGTTCTTTTAGATTCGTCAACTAAATCGAAATAAAGTTTTATGAAGTTCATTTATTTTGGTGGTAAAGTACATAATGTTAAGGTTGACCTATAAGAAGTATGGACGCACAGTAATTATTAATGTCCCCACACATAGCGAATGAGATAATCATGCATACATGCAAGCCCTTTTACGGTTAACGTCTCGGCGTAGTTGGCTATATTTATGAAAAGTGAATAATTTGGGATTCTCCACTTTTGAAATGGACTACATACCTCTTAAAGGGAATGTTTTAATAACCGTACCGACCACAATATCGGAAAGTTTAGTGGTATGAAATTTGATGGTTCAACGTGGTTTTGTACCGTTTCAACCGGCCGTAATAATAAAGAACAAATATATATGAAAATTAATAGCAAAATAACGTACGACTCAATTAATAATGAAACCGGATAATACGGTGGTATATAGAATTAAAAAGTAGTTAAAAATCCTAAAATCTAGACTTCATATATCTATAATTATATGCGTAAGTAAAACTATATTTCATATAAGAATTCATATCTTCAAAAAAGTATATAACCTAAAATTAAATTGTGATATGATACAATTCAATTGCTTATTGATATTTTATTTTTTAGTTTAAAAATGTATGTTTTTGTTAAAAATTAATAAACTTATTTGTGTAATTAGACTGATATTAGTGTAGTAATTTTTTTATAATTATGTAACTAAAAAATTTTAATCACAATATGGAGGCTAACATATTCATTAAGGATAGGTTTGCATTGTATATTTAATTTGATGTCTAGATTTGTTCTTTTAGATTCGTCAACTAAATCGAAATAAAGTTTTATGAAGTTCATTTATTTTGGTGGTAAAGTACATAATGTTAAGGTTGACCTATAAGAAGTATGGACGCACGGTAATTATTAATGTCCCCACACATAGCGAATGATATAGTCATGCATACGCAAGCCCTTTTACGGTTAATGTCTCGGCGTAGTTGGCTATATTTATGAAAATTGAATAATTTGGGATTCTCCACTTTTGAAATGGACTACATACCTCTTAAAGGGAATGTTTTAATAACCGTACCGACCACAATATCGGAAAGTTTAGTGGTATGAAATTTGATGGTTCAATGTGGTTTTGTACCGTTTCAACGGCCGTAATAATAAAGAACAAATATATATGACAATTAATAGCAAAATAACGTACTCAATTAATAATGAAACCGGATAATACCGGTGGTATATAGAATTAAAAAGTAGTTAAAAATCCTAAAATCTAGACTTCATATATCTATAATTATATGCGTAAGTAAAACTATATTTCATATAAGAATTCATATCTTCAAAAAAGTATATAACCTAAAATTAAATTGTGATATGATACAATTCAATTGCTTATTGATATTTTATTTTTTAGTTTAAAAATGTATGTTTTTGTTAAAAATAAATAAACTTATTTGTGTAATTAGACTGATGTTAGTGTAGTAATTTTTATTATAATTATGTAACTAAAAATTTTAATCACAATATGGAGGCTAACATATTCATTAAGGATAGGTTTGCATTGTATATTTAATTTGATGTCTAGATTTGTTCTTTTAGATTCGTCAACTAAATCGAAATAAAGTTTTATGAAGTTCATTTATTTTGGTGGTAAAGTACATAATGTTAAGGTTGACCTATAAGAAGTATGGACGCACGGTAATTATTAATGTCCCCACACATAGCGAATGATATAATCATGCATACATCTGCAAGCCCTTTTACGGTTAATGTCTCGGCGTAGTTGGCTATATTTATGAAAAGTGAATAATTTGGGATTCTCCACTTTTGAAATGGACTACATACCTCTTAAAGGGAATGTTTTAATAACCGTACCGACCACAATATCGGAAAGTTTAGTGGTATGAAATTTGATGGTTCAACCGTGGTTTTGTACCGTTTCAATCGGCCGTAATAATAAAGAACAAATATATATGAAAATGAATAGCAAAATAACGTACGGGTCAATTAATAATGAAACCGGATAATACTAGTGGTATATAGAATTAAAAAGTAGTTAAAAATCCTAAAATCTAGACTTCATATATCTATAATTATATGCGTATGTAAAACTATATTTCATATAAGAATTCATATCTTCAAAAAAGTATATAACCTAAAATTAAATTGTGATATGATACAATTCAATTGCTTATTGATATTTTATTTTTTAGTTTAAAAATGTATGTTTTTGTTAAAAATAAATAAACTTATTTGTGTAATTAGACTGATGTTAGTGTAGTAATTTTTTTATAATTATGTAACTAAAAAATTTTAATCACAATATGGAGGCTAACATATTCATTAAGGATAGGTTTGCATTGTATATTTAATTTGATGTCTAGATTTGTTCTTTTAGATTCGTCAACTAAATCGAAATAAAGTTTTATGAAGTTCATTTATTTTGGTGGTAAAGTACATAATGTTAAGGTTGACCTATAAGAAGTATGGACGCACGGTAATTATTAATGTCCCCACACATAGCGAATGATACGATCATGCATACATCGCAAGCCCTTTTACGGTTAATCTCGGCGTAGTTGGCTATATTTATGAAAATTGAATAATTTGGGATTCTCCACTTTTGAAATGGACTACATACCTCTTAAAGGGAATGTTTTAATAACCGTACCGACCACAATATCGAAAGTTTAGTGGTATGAAATTTGATGGTTCAACCGTGGTTTTGTACCGTTTCAACGGCCGTAATAATAAAGAACAAATATATATGAAAATTAATAGCAAAATAACGTACGGGGCAATTAATAATGAAACCGGATAATACCGGTGGTATATAGAATTAAAAAGTAGTTAAAAATCCTAAAATCTAGACTTCATATATCTATAATTATATGCGTAAGTAAAACTATATTTCATATAAGAATTCATATCTTCAAAAAAGTATATAACCTAAAATTAAATTGTGATATGATACAATTCAATTGCTTATTGATATTTTATTTTTTAGTTTAAAAATGTATGTTTTTGTTAAAAATAAATAAATTTATTTGTGTAATTAGACTGATGTTAGTGTAGTAATTTTTTTATAATTATATAACTAAAAAATTTTAATCACAATATGGAGGCTAACATATTCATTAAGGATAGGTTTGCATTGTATATTTAATTTGATGTCTAGATTTGTTCTTTTAGATTCGTCAACTAAATCGAAATAAAGTTTTATGAAGTTAATTTATTTTGGTGGTAAAGTACATAATGTTAAGGTTGACCTATAAGAAGTATGGACGCACGGTAATTATTAATGTCCCCACACATAGCGAATGATACGATCATGCATACATGCAAGCCCTTTTACGGTTAATGTCTCGGCGTAGTTGGCTATATTTATGAAAATTGAATAATTTGGGATTCTCCACTTTTGAAATGGACTACATACCTCTTAAAGGGAATGTTTTAATAACCGTACCGACCACAATATCGGAAAGTTTAGTGGTATGAAATTTGATGGTTCAACGTGGTTTTGTACCGTTTCAATAGTAATAATAAAGAACAAATATATATGAAAATTAATAGCAAAATAACGTACGACTCAATTAATAATGAAACCGGATAATACTAGTGGTATATAGAATTAAAAAGTAGTTAAAAATCCTAAAATCTAGACTTCATATATCTATAATTATATGCGTAAGTAAAACTATATTTCATATAAGAATTCATATCTTCAAAAAAGTATATAACCTAAAATTAAATTGTGATATGATACAATTCAATTGCTTATTGATATTTTATTTTTTAGTTTAAAAATGTATGTTTTTGTTAAAAATAAATAAACTTATTTGTGTAATTAGAATGATGTTAGTGTAGTAATTTTTATTATAATTATGTAACTAAAAAATTTTAATCACAATATGGAGGCTAACATATTCATTAAGGATGGGTTTGCATTGTATATTTAATTTGATGTCTAGATTTGTTCTTTTAGATTCGTCAACTAAATCGAAATAAAGTTTTATGAAGTTCATTTATTTTGGTGGTAAAGTACATAATGTTAAGGTTGACCTATAAGAAGTATGGACGCACGGTAATTATTAATGTCCCCACACATAGCGAATGAGATAGTCATGCATACATTGCAAGCCCTTTTACGGTTAATGTCTCGGCGTAGTTGGCTATATTTATGAAAAGTGAATAATTTGGGATTCTCCACTTTTGAAATGGAGTACATACCTCTTAAAGGGAATGTTTTAATAACCGTACCGACCACAATATCGAAAGTTTAGTGGTATGAAATTTGATGGTTCAAACGTGGTTTTGTACCGTTTCAACTAGCCGTAATAATAATGAATAAATATATATGACAATTAATAGCAAAATAACGTACGACTCAATTAATAATGAAACCGGATAATACCGGTGGTATATAGAATTAAAAAGTAGTTAAAAATCCTAAAATCTAGACTTCATATATCTATAATTATATGCGTAAGTAAAACTATATTTCATATAAGAATTCATATCTTCAAAAAAGTATATAACCTAAAATTAAATTGTGATATGATACAATTCAATTGCTTATTGATATTTTATTTTTTAGTTTAAAAATGTATGTTTTTGTTAAAAATAAATAAATTTATTTGTGTAATTAGACGATATTAGTGTAGTAATTTTTTTATAATTATGTAACTAAAAAATTTTAATCACAATATGGAGGCTAACATATTCATTAAGGATAGGTTTGCATTGTATATTTAATTTGATGTCTAGGGAATGTTTTAATAACCGTACCGACCACAATATCGAAAGTTTAGGGGTATGAAATTTGATGGTTTAACTGTAGTTTTGTACCGTTTCAACTGGCCTTAATAATAAAGAACAAATATATATGAAAAGTAATAGCAAAATAACGTACGGGTCAATTAATAATGAAACCGGATAATACCGGTGGTTTATAGAATTAAAAAGTAGTTAAAAATCCTAAAATCTAGACTTCATATATCGATAATTATATGCGTAAGTAAAACTATATTTCATATAACAATTCATATCTTCAAAAAAGTATATAACCTAAAATTAAATTGTGATATGATACAATTCAATTGCTTATTGATATTTTATTTTTTAGTTTAAAAATGTATATTTCTGTTAAAAATAAACAAACATATTTGTGTAATTAGACTAATATTAGTGTAGTAATTGTTTTTATAATTATGTAACTAAAACATTTTAATCACACCATGGAGGCTAACATATTCATTAAGGATAGGTTTGCATTGTATATTTAACTTGATGTCTAGAATTTTTCTTTTAGATTCGCCAAGTACATAATGTTAAGGTTGACCTATAAGAAGTATGGACGCACAGTAATTATTAATTTCCCCACACATAGCGAATGATACAGATCATGCATACATCTGCGCAAGCCCTTTTACGGTTAATGTCTCGCCGTAGTTGGCTATATTTATGAAAATTGAATAATTTGGGATTCTCCACTTTTGAAATGGACTACATACCGCTTAAAAGGGAATGTTTTAATAACCGTACCGACCACAATATCGGAAAGTTTAGTGGTATGAAATTTGATGGTTCAAGCGTAGTTTTGTACCGTTTCAACCGGCCTTAATAATAAAGAACAAATATATATGAAAAGTAATAGCAAAATAACGTACGAGATCAATTAATAATGAAACCGGATAATACGGTGGTATATATAATTAAAAAGTAGTTAAAAATCCTAAATTCTAGACTTCGTATATCTATAGTTATATGCGTAAGTAAAACTATATTTCATATAAGAATTCATATATTCAAAAAAGTATATAACCTAAAATTAAATTGTGATATGATACAATTCAATTGCTTAGTGTTATTTTATTTTTTTGTTTAAAAATGTATGTTTTTTATTAAAAATAAATAAATTTATTTGTGTAATAAGACTGATGTTAGTGTAGTATTTTTTATATAATTATGTAACTAAAGAATTTTAATCACGATATGGAGGCTAACATATTCATTATTGATACGTTTGCATTATAAATTGAATATTATGACTCGATTTGTTCTTTTAGATTCATCAACTAAATCGAAATAAAGTTTTATGAAATTCCTTTATTTTGGTGGTAAAGTACATAATGTTACGGTTGACCTATAAGAAGAATGGACGCGTAGTAATTATTAATGTCCCCACACATTGCGAATGATACAGTCATGCATACATCTCCAAGCCTTTTTACGGTTAACGTCTCACCGTAGTTGGCTATATTTATGATAACTGAATAAGTTGGATTCTCCACTTTTGAAATGGACTACATACCTCTTAAAGGGAATGTTTTAATAACCGTACGAACCCTGATATCGAAAGTTTAGTGGTATGAAATTTGATGGATTTCATGGTTTTATCTTAGTTTCAGCGTAATAATAAAGAACAAATATATATGACAATTAATAGCAAATAACATATGACTCAATTAATAATGAAGCCGGATAATATCTTGGTCGTATATAGAATTAAAAAGTAGTTAAAAATCCGGAAATCTATACTTCATATATCTATAATTATATGCGCGAGTAAAACTATATTTCATATAAGAATTCATATCTTCAAAAAAGTATATAACCTAAAATTAAATTGTGATATGATACAATTCAATTGCTTATTGATATTTTATTTTTAGTTTAAAAATGTATGTTTTTGTTAAAAATAAATAAATTTATTTGTGTAATTAGAATGATGTTAGTGTAGTAATTTTTATTATAATTATGTAACTAAAAAATTTTAATCACAATATGGAGGCTAACATATTCATTAAGGATGGTTTGCATTGTATATTTAATTTGATGTCTAGATTTCTTCTTTTAGATTCGTCAACTAAATCGAAATAAAGTTTTATGAAGTTCATTTATTTTGGTGGTAAAGTACATAATGTTAAGGTTGACCTATAAGAAGTATGGACGCACGGTAATTATTAATGTCCCCACACATAGCGAATGAGATAGTCATGCATACAACGCAAGCCCTTTTACGGTTAACGTCTCGGCGTAGTTGGCTATATTTATGAAAAGTGAATAATTTGGGATTCTCCACTTTTGAAATGGAGTACATACCTCTTAAAGGAATGTTTTAATAACCGTACCGACCACAATATCGGAAAGTTTAGTGGTATGAAATTTGATGGTTCAACCGTGGTTTTGTACCATTTCAACTAGCGTAATAATAATGAATAAATATATATGACAATTAATAGCAAAATAACGTACGACTCAATTAATAATGAAACCGGATAATACTAGTGGTATATAGAATTAAAAAGTAGTTAAAAATCCTAAAATCTAGACTTCATATATCTATAATTATATGCGTAAGTAAAACTATATTTCATATAAGAATTCATATCTTCAAAAAAGTATATAACCTAAAATTAAATTGTGATATGATACAATTCAATTGCTTATTGATATTTTATTTTTAGTTTAAAAATGTATGTTTTGTTAAAAATAAATAAACTTATTTGTGTAATTAGAATGATGTTAGTGTAGTAATTTTTATTATAATTATGTAACTAAAATTTTAATCACAATATGGAGGCTAACATATTCATTAAGGATAGGTTTGCATTGTATATTTAATTTGATGTCTAGATTTGTTCTTTTAGATTCGTCAACTAAATCGAAATAAAGTTTATGAAGTTCATTTATTTTGGTGGTAAAGTACATAATGTTAAGGTTGACTATAAGAAGTATGGACGCACGTAATTATTAATGTCCCCACACATAGCGAATGAGATAGTCATGCATACATGCAAGCCCTTTTACGGTTAACGTCTCAGCGTAGTTGGCTATATTTATGAAAAGTGAATAATTTGGGATTCTCCACTTTTGAAATGGAGTACATACCTAAAGGGAATGTTTTAATAACCGTACCGACCACAATATCGGAAAGTTTAGTGGTATGAAATTTGATGGTTCAATGTGGTTTTGTACCAGTTTCAACGGTATAAAAATGAATAAATATATATGACAATTAATAGCAAAATAACGTACGACTCAATTAATAATGAAACCGGATAATACTAGTGGTATATAGAATTAAAAAGTAGTTAAAAATCCTAAAATCTAGACTTCATATATCTATAATTATATGCGTAAGTAAAACTATATTTCATATAAGAATTCATATCTTCAAAAAGTATATAACCTAAAATTAAATTGTGATATGATGACTCAATTGCTTATTGATATTTTTTTTTTAGTTTAAAAATGTATGTTTTTGTTAAAAATAAATAAACTTATTTGTGTAATTAGAATGATGTTAGTGTAGTAATTTTTATTATAATTATGTAACTAAAAAATTTTAATCACAATATGGAGGCTAACATATTCATTAAGAATAGGTTTGCATTGTATATTTAATTTGATGTCGATTTGTTCTTTTAGATTCGTCAACTAAATCGAAATAAAATTTTATGAAGTTCATTTATTTTGGTGGTAAAGTACATAATGTTAAGGTTGACCGATAAGAAGTATGGACGCACGGTAATTATTAATGTCCCCACACATAGCGAATGAGATAGTCATGCATACTATTGCAATTTTACGGTTAATCTCGGCGTAGTTGGCTATATTTATGAAAAGTGAATAATTTGGGATTCTCCACTTTTGAAATGGAGTACATACCTCTTAAAGGGAATGTTTTAATAACCGTACCGACCACAATATCGAAAAGTTTAGTGGTATGAAATTTGATGGTTCAACTGTGGTTTTGTACCGTTTCAACTAGCCGTAATAATAAAGAATAAATATATATGACAATTAATAGCAAAATAACGTACGACTCAATTAATAATGAAACCGGATAATACGTGGTATATAGAATTAAAAAGTAGTTACAAATCCTAAAATCTAGAATCATATATCGATAATTATATGCGTAAGTAAAACTATATTTCATATAAAATTCATATCTTCAAAAAAGTCTATAACCTAAAATTAAATTGTTATATGATACAACTCAATTGCTTATTGATATTTTATTTTTGGTTTAAAAATGTATGTTTTGTTAACAATAAATAAATTTATTTGTGTAATTAGACTGATATTAGTGTAGTAATTTTTTTATAATTATGTAACTAAAAACTTTAATCACTGGAGGCTAACATATTCATTAAGGATAGGTTTGCATTGTATATTTAATTTGATGTCTAGATTTGTTCTTTTAGATTCGTCAAGTACATAATGTTATGGTTGACCGAGAAGAAGTATGACGCACAGTAATTATTAATGTTCCCACACATAGCGAATGAGATATCATGCATACAAGCGCAAGCCCTTTACGGTTAACGTCTCAACGTAGTTGGCTATATTTATAAAACTGAATAATTTTGGATTCTCCACTTTTGAAATGTACTACATACCTCTTAAAGGGAATGTTTTAATAACCGTACCGACCACAATATCGGAAAGTTTAGTGGTATGAAATTTGATGGTTCAACTGTGGTTTTGTACCGTTTCAACGGCCGTAATAATAAAGAACAAATATATATGAATTAATAGCAAAATAACGTACGGTCAATTAATAATGAAACCGGATAATACCGGGTATATAGAATTAAAAAGTAGTTAAAAGTCCTAAAATCTAGACTTCATATATCTATAATTATTTGCGTAAGTAAAACTATATTTCATATAAGAATTCATATTTTCAAAAAAGTATATAACCTAAAATTAAATTGTGATATGATACAATTCAATTGCTTATTGATATTTTATTTTTTAGTTTAAAAATGTATGTTTTTGTTAAAAATAAATAAATTTATTTGTGTAATTAGACCGATGTTAGTGTAGTAATTTTTATTATAATTATGTAACTAAAAAATTTTAATTACAATATGGAGGCTAACATATTCATTAAGGATGGGTTTGCATTGAATATTTAATTTGATGTCTACATTTCTTCTTTAGATTCATCAACTAAATCGAAATAATGTTTTATGAAGTTCATTTATTTTGGTGGTAAAGTACATAATGTTAAGGTTGACCTATAAGAAGTATGGACGCACAAATTATTAATGTCCCCACACGTACGAATGAGATAATCATGCATACATCGCAAGCCCTTTTACGATTAATGTCTCACGTAGTTGGTTATATTTATGAAAATGAATAATTTGGGATTCTCCACTTTTGAAATGGAGTACATACCTCTTAAAGGAATGTTTTAATAACCTACCGACCACAATATATCGGAAAGTTTAGTGGTATGAAATTTGATGGTTCAACTTTGTTTTGTACCATTTCAACTAGCCGTAATAATAAAGAATAAATATATGACAATTAATAGCAAAATAACGTACGACTCAATTAATAATGAAACCGGATAATACGTGGTATATAGAATTAAAAAGTAGTTAAAAATCCTAAAATCTAGACTTCATATATCTATAATTATATGCGTAAAACTATATTTCATATAAGAATTCATATCTTCAAAAAGTATATAACCTAAAATTAAATTGTGATATGATACAATTCAATTGCTTATTTTTATTTTTAGTTTAAAGAATGTTTTTGTTAAAAATAAATAAACTTATTTGTGTAATTAGACGATGTTAGTGTAGTAAATTTTTTTATAATTATGTAACTAAAAAATTTAATCACAATATGGAGGCTAACATATTCATTAAGGATAGGTTTGCATTGTATATTTAATTTGATGTCTAGATTTGTTCTTTTAGATTCGTCAACTAAATCGAAATAAAGTTTATGAAGTTCATTTATTTTGGTGGTAAAGTACATAATGTTAAGGTTGACCTATAAGAAGTATGGACGCATAGTAATTATTAATGTCCCATAGCGAATGAGATATCATGCATACATACGCATGCCCTTTTACGGTTAACGTCTCAGCGTAGTTGGCTATATTTATGAAAAGTGAATAATTTGGGATTCTCCACTTTTGAAATGGACTACATACCTCTTAAAGGGAATGTTTTAATAACCGTACCGACCACAATATCGAAAAAGTTTAGTGGTATGAAATTTGATGGTTGTGGTTTTATACCGTAATAATAATGAATAAATATATATGACAATTAATAGCAAAATAACGTACGACTCAATTAATAATGAAACCGGATAATACTAGTCGTATATAGAATTAAAAAGTAGTTAAAAATCCTAAAATCTAGACTTCATATATCTATAATTATATGCGTAAGTAAAACTATATTTCATATAAGAATTCATATCTTCAAAAAAGTATATAACCTAAAATTAAATTGTGATATGATACAACTATTTCTTATTGATATTTTATTTTTAGTTTAAAAAAGAATGTTTTTGTTAAAAATAAATAAACTTATTTGTGTAATTGGAATGATGTTAGTGTAGTAATTTTTAATTATAATTATGTAACTAAAAATTTTAATCACAATATGGAGGCTAACATATTAATTAAGAATAGGTTTGCATTGTATATTTAATTTGATGTCTAGATTTGTTCTTT